>JACYXH010000781.1:1702500-1772500 GCA_026745465.1 Lota lota
AAAATGCAAATAGATAAATAAAAATAGAAATTCACATATTGTATGTCACATAACAGTGAAGTCTGGTTTCTGCTCTTTGAAAAGTAAACAAATGGTCCGACTGTTAACGGAAATGTATATAAAAATTTTAAATACAAAATAACATTTTAATTTGATATTTATTACGTCAACATTAACATTCCGATGTTGGACATATCTATTCACAACCCCGTTTCAACATTAACAAAACGTTAAAATAAAACCTTTTATTTATATTTTTTGGAGTTTCTATTTTACATCGAGGGACTGACTAACTTTCTGTTATACTTGCATGTCATTCTGATTAGGTGCTGAGTGTTAATTGAGCTGATGTGGTGTTTCATTCCATACAGGAGCAGTCTGTGTGACTGTGTCCACTCCCGGCTCTATAGGGTCTTAAGCCCGGGCAGGCAGGGGTTAAGGCCCGGGGTTAAGCTAAAGTCATTAAAGAAAATCTTCTTTTCAGACACAGTTCAAAGGTTCTTCCTTAAAAGCCTTTCCTGTGGTCACACCAGAAACCTGGGGGCTCCTATGCAGTTAATCCTGTTAGTATTTACTGTTTAGTTTTGCATGGTTGTGCTACGATTTACTATTCATCACTTTTGTCCAAAGCAACGTACAGTGAGTTCCGATACATGTCATTAAGGAACAGGTAGGAGTTAGGTGGCATCTTCATCTTGGATGCCTACAGGTTAGACTGCAGACATTGGGGATCAAACCCAGAACCTTTTAACTGGGAGTCCAACACCCTAACCATTAGCCTATCAGTAAAGAGTTCACTTGGTAGGCTTTTCAGCTATTAACCAGGAATCGAACGAGCATGTGCACCGGACTCAACGGTTTAGAAAACGTATTTGGGAACAGATTCCTCAACAAGACGAATATCTTCTGGTCTTGGAGAAGATCTGACCTGTTCACCTCATTAAAGCATGTTCATCTCATTAAAGGACTTCATGTCTCACTCATTTAGTTTCCAGGTCATATTTAATGGTGAATAATTTCAAGTCAAAACATCGTACATTAAACTATTGTTACAGATCCGAGATCCAGTCACAGATGTCAGCCACGATTGAATAATTGATCAACAACGTGGTCTCTACTTTCTGCTAGCGTTCAGAAGACATTGCATAATTCATTCAATTGGTTGTTGTCTATTTATTGATCAAGAAACAAACCTTAAACAAACCCCCCTAACATGATGATTTCAACATGAAATGTGTCTCTATTCCACTTCAGCCACGCGGGCCGCTATGGTCGAGATCATATTTAATAATAGAATAAATAGGAAAACATTGTTATAAATAACATGAAAATAATATCCGTGCTCGTGCTCATTGGTCAACAATGCCCGTGTCGCTATGATAGCCCGTATTATCTCTCGGAGCTTTCCCACCCATTGTCTTCATATGTAAATATGTGCAGAGAGAGAGAGAGAGAGAGACCGGGGGGGAGAGAGAGACACCGGGGGGGAGAGAGAGACACCGGGGGTCTTATTGTCTTCACTTTCACCATATAGATATGTGGTTCGGCATGGACCTACACACACCCACACACACACACACACACACCCACACACACACACACACCCACACACCCACACACACCCACACACCCACACACACACCCACACCCACACACATACACAATGCAGGTCGTCCGTAAAGAAAGGAGAGTCATGAAGATTACTCTCGGGCACATCATTAGAGACACATCCTTCAAAGCTTTTGTAAAAGTCGCATTGGATTTGAAAAAGCGAAGGCAGGGCCTGAGAGGGAGGGGAGACTTTAGAATCGTTAAATGGATTATAAACCCCTGGATAATGACCTTGGACATTAATGATGTAAATATGATTGAACAACAGTAGCCATAGAGAGATGAGCTTGAAAATCCATGGAAAGGAAGTATGCGCTTTTAATGTTTTGTGTTTATGTTAAGTTTGAAGATAATTTAGTGATTTAGTAAAGACTATGATAAACATGTTGCTAGTATTGATGAAACGCCCCAGGTCCAATATGTGGAGCTGACATTGATTTAAATAATGTCCAAGACTTTAATCTCGGTTCATAAAAGCTGTTGATGTTATGGGGAATGGAAAGAAGCTTTATCTAAGGATTTGGAGGAGTTTCTTTGACTAGATACGTCTC
The DNA here is from genome assembly GCA_026745465.1 of Lota lota. Taxonomy (NCBI): domain Eukaryota; kingdom Metazoa; phylum Chordata; class Actinopteri; order Gadiformes; family Lotidae; genus Lota; species Lota lota. Next base: position 1,704,663 of record JACYXH010000781.1, read on the forward strand.
TTGGTTTTAAGCAGATTTCTGTACTTGTTGGAGTCAACCTGTCCTTTTACCCTTTTAAATGTTGCATTCTGGGAAAACCTCAAGACCCCAGCCTAATGTTGATCACAATGATCTAATCAATATTGGATTACCCCAACGGTTATGGCAGTCACAACGGTTATACCACCAGTTGCTACGATTACACCACCGGTTGCTACGTTAACAGTACCCGTTGCTATGGCTACTGTTACACCAATGATCACTATGGCTACGGCACTAGTTGTTATGGTTACATAAGCAGTTGCCAAAGTTACACCACTAGTTGCTACAGTTAAGGAACCAGTTGCCACGGTGACAGTGCCAGTTAAAATGGTTATTGCACCCGTTTCTAGGGTTCGAACACCAGTTGTCAAGGTTACAGCACCAGTCACAATGGTTAAGGCACAGGTTGCTGCAGTTGCAATGCCAGTTGCTATGGTTACAGCACCAGTTGCTACAGTTACAGCACCGGCAGATACGGTCACAGCTGAGCGTGTGACCGTGGTTTCTGTGGAGTCAGCAGCTCTGGTGGCTTCCTGCCAGGATGTGAGAGAGTGGAGAACAGCTGAACCACACACACACTCTCACACACACACACTCTCACTCTCTCCCTCTCTCGCTTTCTCACACACACGCTCACTCTCTCCCTTTCTCGCTCTCTCACACACACACTCTCACTCTCTCCCTTTCTCACACACACACACACACTCTCACTCTCTCCCTTTCTCGCTCTCACACACACACACACACTCACACACACACACACAAACATACACTCGCACACACACACACACACACACACACACACACACTCACTCTATCTCTCTCTCTCTCGCTGTCTCTCTCACACACACACACACACACACACACACACACAGACACACAGACTCTCACACACACATACACACACACACACACATACACACACACACACACACACACACACACACACACACACACTCACACCAGCCATTGAGTGCAACTCAACACACTGGGCATCGAGCGTGGGGAGGTAGGGGAGTAAAATGGTTTCAGTGTTGGGTGCGTAAAAAGCGATGCAGTGGAAACGCAACAAAAGAGAAAAATCCATCTGCAGCAGTTCCAGTTGCGCCTCTCTGTAGCCGCCGCTCCCAACGCGCTCCCATGCGCTGTGCGGCGTGGGTTCCTGTGCGTGTGTATGCGTGTACGCTGTGTGGGTTTGTGTGCACGTGTGTGTGTGTGTGTGGGGGGGGGGGGGGGGGGGGGTGGCGCGGGGGTTGCAAGGTTTGAACAGCAGGGCTTTAGGCCCTACTGGAGTTCTGAGAAGCGGACGCGGCGTGCGGACGGGCAGCTGATTGTCTCGCGGGGTAATCGCGTTAGGGATTTCCAAAAGTGCTGTGTTTGTCGAGATCTGCAGATAGCGAGCTGCGCCGGCTTTGTCTGCAGAATTCCAACGCTTCCCCACAACGCCCCCCCCCCCCCCCCCCCCCACCCCAGCGCCCCCACCCCCCAAAAAGCAAAACTGAAAAAAAAGAGTAGACAATGGCCCCCCCCTGGTGATGTCATTCCCGCTGTCAGCAAGCTGGAGTGTGGGGGAGGGGGGGGGTGGGGGGGGGGGGGGGGTTGCCCTGGACATGGGAACCCAGGAGCCTGAACCCTTCCAGGGGCCGGTCAGCCTGAAGTTCAAGACCAAATGTGGAGCTGGACGGACGTGAATGTGAACTGTTTTGAAACGCGGGAGCAGGGGGCTAAATCCGTCAATGACCCGCATAACGCTGAGCCATACAAAGGGAAGCAGAGACGTCCAGTGCCCCACCGCGGCTCTGTGTGTGTGTGTGTGTGTGTGTGTGTGTGTGTGTGTGTGTATCCAGCTCCTCCTAGCGCATGCCTCTGGCTGCGCTATAACATTACGCTAACGTTATAGCGCGGACCGCCAGGCCGCAGCTGCTGCTGCTGCTGCAGAGCTGCCCTCATCTCGACTGAGACTATATTTACCAGCTCTGTTCCCTTCCCACGCCTCTCCGCGCATGGCCCACACGTGGCACATGTGCCCGGCCGTTACGCTGATAGCATGTGTGTGTGTGTGTGTGTGTGTGTGTGTGTGTGTCCGTGAGTGTGTGTGTGTGTGTGTGTGTGTGTGTGTGTGAGACACGGCAATCGCCTTGTTGAGGAAGACCAACATGTGGCAGAGCTGTCACATGTTGGTGAGCGGTGGGAACGGTGCTAGTTGTGTGGGGTAGGACACCTTATCTGTGTCTGCGAGTGATAAAAGTGTCCAAACGTTGTAAATCCCCTGATGTGTGGATCCCGGTGTGGTGTGGATGACATCCAGGACCATGTGATAATGTCATCAGCGCATGGACGTCCGTATCTTCCTCCGTTGCGTGTCTCTTCCCTCTCGGTTTAGTTGTAGTTTGAATCGTGTACCTGAAGAGTGGGATGGAGGCGTGTAACCGCATCGCGGTGTCATGTTTTACGGTTAGATGTCAATGCACTTGACCTTCGACCTGGAAGATGGCGACACGACAAGAAGTGAAACCGATGTTTTGGTGGTGTTTTACCATTTGACAGCCGGCTGGGAGACGCTCAGTCAGCCGCACATTCCAGAAAAGTACTTCATAAATCTTGACTCTGTGTGTGTGTGTGTGTGTGTGTCCGTGCGTGCGTGCGTGTGTGTGCGTGCGTTTGTGTGTGTGTGCTGAGGCAGATGTGTCCTAACTTAGCAGCCTGCTCAGAGTAGCTCCTGGTTCTTAGAAGAACCACCTTTAAGAGAACATTGGCACTCAGCTATAGTTACTGCACACACACACACACGCCCACACACACACGCACACACACACGCCCACACACACGCATGCACACACATACACACACACACACAGATACACTGCATTTAGTCACACACATACATATATATTACACACATATAAATTGAACACACACACATACATATATTTCACACAAATATACACAGATACATAACTCACACACACACACACCCATACACACATATATATCACATATATAAATTACACACAGACAGACCACAGTTATGGGCATGAAATCTGTTTACAAAAATACGTTACCCCTCTCTCACTCTCTCTCTCGATCTCTCTCTCTCTCGCGCTCTCTCTCTCTCGCTCTCTCTCTCTCTCGCACTCCTTATCTCCCTCACCCTTCTAACATGACCTGGAGCCTACAATCTCTACTGTTAATTATTATCTGTTCTCTCTTTCTGGGCAAGAGACAGTTATACAAACCAGGGCTCTCTCTCTCTCTCTCTCTCTCTCTCTCTCTCTCTCTCTCTCTCTCTCTCTTCTCTCTCTCTCTCTCTCTCTCTCTCTCTCTCTCTCTCTCTCTCTCTCTCTCTCTCTCTCTCTCTCTCTCTCTCTCTCTCTCTCTCTCTCTCTCTCGGCGAGAGACGGTTAGACAAACCAGGGCTATCTCTCTCTCTTGGCAAGAGACAGTTTGACAAAGCCCCACACAACACTGGGGGAGTGCTGTGTGCCCCTGAGGGCCACAAACACACAAACACACACGCACACACACACACAAACACACACACACAAACGCACACACAAACACACACACACACACACAAACACCAAGGAGTAGCCATCAAGTTGTAGTCTAGTGGTTAAGATGTCAAAAGGTTCTGGGTTCGAACCCATATGCCCACCTCTAGGAATACTTTGATCAAGATGCCTTAACCCCTACATGCCCCTTAATGACCTTTGTCATGTATCTAAACAAATTCACTGTAAGTCGCTAAATTCTACAAAATTGTCTACTTTCATTCTTTAAATATTAATTGAATTAGTTGATCTACTAACAATCTCTACATTTCTAACACATCCGGAAGAAGCAGCCTCAGGTAGGCCAGAACAGGAAACAGTATGTCAGGTAGACCAGAACAGGAAGCAGCATATCAGGTAGCTCAAAACAGGAAGCATTGCCTCAGGTAGACCAGAATAGGAAGCAGCGTTTCAGGTAGACCAGAACAGGAAGGAACATGTCAGGTAGACCAGAACAGGAAGCAGCGTCTCAGGTAGACAAGGACAGGAAGCAGCTTCTGAGGTAGACCAGGACAGGAAGCAGCTTCTGAGATAGACCAGGACAGGAAGCAGAGTCTCAGGTAGACAAGGACAGGAAGCAGCTTCTGAGGTATACCAGAAACAACAGGAAGTGGAGGATATCCGAGGGGATTATACGACATTTCTTCATTTCCAAACGGCTGAGGACAGGTGACGCTAGCCAAGCGTTCCCATTGGTGGGTTCCTCTCTAACGCCCTATCAGGCATCTGGAGTGGATGACGGCACCACGGCTCTTCACTGACTGCCGTGTGATGGATGTAGGAGACAAAGCTAATGCACACACTGCTGTAGGCAATAAATGGCCCGGGCTTCCTCGTTTCCATAGGGACGGCGGCTTTGAAGTGCAGGAACAGCACGTCCACAATGAGTTCATAAAAAAGCCTTATTATGGTCTGTTCTCCAGAGGTCAGCAGGGAGCGAAGCAGACGCAGGAACGGGAGCAGAACCCCCCGGATCACCTCCAGAGTTTACAAAGAAACTTCAACCTCCTCCTAAATGAGGATAAAGCGCCCGGGCTCCCATAAAGCGTTGGTTTGGCGGGGTAATGAAGCAGCGCCGGGGCCCGCGTACCGGAGCCCGACGGCTGGGTAATTTATTGGAGAGGAGCGCCACGCTGGGATCAAACGGGGCCACGCGCTCCTCGCACCTCCAGGAGAGCTGGATGTGCGGAGAACCGGGGGAACATGCGGTTCGGGTTTGGAGGGACGGCAACAAGAGGAAGAGGAATTAGAGAGGAAGGAAGGCAACATGGCCGCCGAAGTGGTTACAGTAAACAGCTCACATGTGCGCACACACACACACACACACACACACACACACACACATGCACTGACTAACACTGATGCACACACACACACACAATCACACATACGCATACACACACAAACACACACATATATTCAGACTGACACTCGTGTGCACACACACACACACACATACACACAGACTAACACTTATGCACAAACACCCACACACACCACACAGGCACACACACACACAAACCATTCACTCAGACTTACACTTATGCCACACATACACACACATGCACTGACTAACACTGATGCAGACATTCACATTCACATTCATACACATAAACACACACACAGACAGGCATGTATGTACACATGCATGCAGACACACTCAAACACACACATTAAATTACTCTCTCTCTCTCACACACACACATATTAACTCACTCCCATACATCCATAAGTCTCTCATATAAAGACGCATCAACATATCATCATATGTATCGTCTTCAGTGGCCAGTATGTCCTGGCACAGCTCCATTCTCAAGTCAATTTTAGAAACACACACACACACACACACTGACCTACAATCATGCAAACACACACATATACACACACACACACACTGACCTACAATCATGGAAACACACACATATACACACATACACACTGACCTACACTCATGCACAGATAATCACACAGAGGCGCACACACACACACACACACACACACACACACACACACACACACACACACACACACAAACCTGAGCCAGACTGGGTTTAACAGCCTGGGTCTGGACCAACACATGAGCAGGATTAAGACCGACTTTAGTTCTGTACATGAAACGCCACGAAGCACCTTCCCTGAGGCACAGTGCACAGACCATGTGCCCCACCAGTGACTGCCGTAAATTGGTTTCACAGTAGTGCTCGTTATTCGAAGAAGAGAGGAAAAGACATGTAGCATTGGACCGCAGATGGGAATCTAACCTGGGGTCGCTACATAGACTACTGCCTTGTGGTTAGTGCACATCTATCAAAACCTAAAAAGGTTTTAGGTGGTACTCAGAGTATGTAGCTTCAGTACAGCCAATAAAAACAAGTGGACATTAGGGCGGGACAAACATGGGAAATCGATGTGATTGGCTGATCAGGGATTTGACTGCAGATCTCTGCTGATCTCATGTGTCGGAGCACATGGCCGCATCAGAGGGCATGAGAAGACAAAGCATTCTTACATGAGGTGAATTATCTTCTAGAGGAGGAGAATTCCTTGAGCAGCTGATCCAAACGGCTGGACCATCTGTAGACCAGACCAGGCCCAGCTGTCCTTCTGGAGAACCACAAACATCCACGGACGTTTAGCCGATTGTTTATTTACTCACTCATTTAAATATGTACTCATTCAGCAGATGTTGTTTTATCCAAAGCAGGCATGAAGCAGACAATCAATCTGGTGCAACTACACAATTACGTTTAGGTTTCTAAACTAGATGCAAGTGCCGGTGTTACCTTTCCTGACTCTGCCTCCTGACATTTGTCAGGACACCTCAGGGGAGCTACCTTCACTGTACTGCTAGCTCCAGGGCCAGAACACTTTGCCTCACATTCTGGGGTAATACCCACACTTCTATCAAACGTATCCACTGCAAATGATGAATCAGTCCAGAATTGTTTTTTTTAGACTCCTTAGCATGTTCACAAAAGAAATGACGACCATTCGCGTACACCAATTCTCTACCCAGCAACCACGTAACCACACTACACTACCCATAATGCCTTTAACATATTCCGGGCGTAACACTCTATTTCCCCAACACCGGAACTCTGTAGGCTAGGCGTAGGCTAGGTGTATGTTAGCTGCATGCTAGCTGAATGTTAGCTGTAGGCTAGCTATAGGAGCTGAGTATTTATGGGACGGCTCCTGCTGTGTTTTGGAGGGTCAACAGGAAACTGGGAGTGACACATGATGCTGTCGCTACTGCAAGACACCAACAAAACACCCCATCCACAATGATATACAGTGTGTATGTATGTGTGTGTGTGTGTGTGTGTGTGTGTGTGTGTGTGTGTGTGTGTGTGTGTGTGTGTGTGTGTGTGTGTGCGCGCGTGTGTGTGTGTGTCAGCAGTGATGTGATGTGGGCAGATGTGTCGGACACCAGTCAAGAGGTCAGACCCCCCTACTAGTGTGTATTGTTGTTCAGTTGAATAAGGCCGTCCTGCTTATTAACTCCCATTAACGCCGACGTGCTGACACATGCATGCATGCAGCGGTCATGTTGCCCGTATCCAACGGTGTGGTTCTGGATCACTATCAGATAGGGACAACAGGACTTCTCAAAAATAAATCCCAGTTTCTATGTCTAATAACAGTTGAATTATTTTAATTCAGTTTCATATTCTTAAGCCAGTTGAACCATCTTAATTCATTTTCACTGTCTCAAACCAGTTTGATTTACTTAAACTAGTTCTGAACCAGTCTTAAACCAGCTTTCCCTATTTTAAAGGAGTTTTACTTTCTTTAACCAGTGTAACATTCTTAAACCAGTCACACTATCTTTCAGTTCACATTTTCATTACATCTGCTGAAATGTAAAGTTATGGATTTAATTTGTATTTAAGTGTGTTTTCAGTTGTAGCGCTGATCTTTTGGTAAAGGTTACTATAAATCAATTAATCAATCAGCCGTCACGACAACATTTCAACCCTAACATCCAAATTAACCCCCCTGTATTAAAGAGAGGTGTGGGTTTCCCTGTTGGATTACCGTTGTGTTCTGGCAGGAGGACCTAATAAAGTTATTATGTTCAAATATTATTGCAGGAGTTTCATTTTACCACCGTGAGCTAGACTTGAGTCATACAGCCTGTTTGCCAGCTCGTAAAGTCTTGCCTTCCGCTACGCTAGCTGTAACCTAGCGCACAAATCGCTTACCATTAGGTTAGCTGGAGGATACAGCCGCGTCACCGCCATGACTCAGCGGCTGTACCGCGGTGGTCCAAACCACCCATCCCACCCACCACCACCACCACCACCACCAACGCTACAGCTAACAGTGAGCTCAGATAACGCTGCCATAATGGTTTCTAATTAGCATGCAGTGCTAACTAAGTGTGTTTTGTTGTACACATGGGACTTTCTTCAAACCAGTCTAGGGATTTAATTCAAATCAGGTCTCCTGCGCTCACACAGAAACGCTCCAGGTGGAACAGGTGATGCAATCATTAAGTATTTAAAGGCGAGAAGATTGTAAAAAGGATATAGAAGGAACAGTTAACAGCAAAGAATTTCACAACAGTTCCACAGTCGTTACCCCGGAGATGTATGTCAAACGCTTCTCACGGGTCAAATCCTCATCATGTATTCACAGTATTCATTCTTTGGGATTCAATACAGGAGAGTCCTGGCCAGTAGAAGAGCATCTGGGTCGACAACACGCTGGGACATCAATCAAAGCTGTTAAACTGGCGACTCGCGAGCCAGTCGTCCTGGTGACGCCCCTACATTATGGTCGGGTCTCACAAAGGTGTCGGACTTGCCACCCATTTCTCAACTAATCTAATCACAGAGCACCAACAGAGAGGTGTGTAGAATGCCAGGCTCAGAGGCACTCGGGCAGACACCTGAGACAACCATGGAAGTGTAAAGAGACATTTTGAAAATATATATTTCTAGTCACTATGAGGACTAGAAATCGCTTTCCCTCGCAATTTCCGCGTGAAATCATATATTATTTTTAGTTGTTAATCTTTATAATCTTAGTGAAATATTTTAACAAAGCTTTTTTGACTCTCCACTTTCCGCAACACACTCACTAATTAACTAGTTATCAAAGAAGATCTGGAATCAGAATGGGAAGTAATTAGGTGTTGAGAGGATTGTTCTGTGCTGTCAATGGGTGGGCTTGTGATGTTGGGGGTCTGGGGGCGGGGGGTCAGGGGTCACAGTTGTCATCTCGAACACTGTGACCCCTGGCCTCACCAAGAGACCGCTGTCATGTTGTGCTTGGCCAGAGTGTACACGCCATGATGCCATTAACGGACTGGACAGACCGTCCTGGGGGGGAATCTAACCCGCGGCTGGGCGGGTTCTTACGGTGGTGCCCCACTAAGAAGCGCAGGAAGTGTTCTGTATGAGACCCAAGAGGACCACCAGACCTCCCACTGACCTCCCAGGAAGCTCAGGAATGGAGAGACTGCAGGCAGGTGGAGGAGGAGGAGGAGGAGGAGGAGGAGGAGGAGGAGGAGGAGGAGGAGGAGAAGGAGGAGGAGAAAGAGGAGGAGAAGGAGAAGGAGAAGGAGGAGGAAGATAGGAGAGGAGGAGGACGAGGAGGAGGACGAGGAGGAGGACGAGGAGGAGGACGAGGAGGAGGAGGAAGATAGGACAGGAGGAGGAGAGGGAGGAGGAGAAAGAAGAGGAGAGGAAGAGGGCAATGAAGAGGAGGAGAGGAGGGAGGAGGAGAAGGAAGAGGAGAGGGAGGAGGAGGTGGAGTTAAGGTAAGAGCAGGATGAGAGGAATATATGAATCTCAGAAAAAGAGAGGACAGCTGCATTTGACGCCAGGCAGGGTGAGAATGGAGAGTGGAATGTGCAACCATAACACACACGCACACACGCACACACACACACACACGCGCACACACACACACACACACACACACACACACAGTTTATCAATATGTATATGAATCAATGCTTATCCCTTCATAAACCATTAACACATGTTGTTCCCAAATAGTATCCAGTTTTACTCTGAAATGCAAATATCTTGATGGCTTATATTAATTTCTGCTGCTCTTAATAACAATAACAACCTCTCGTTTGACAAATGCATTTAGCTGTTGTTTCAAACTTCTAATACTTAGTCCAAGAACAAAGAGTCACTACGACGCAACGTGAATGACTAGGGGATCCACTCTGAGATGTGAGAACTTTCAAGGTTTGAAGCCGTCAGTGTTTGGAGGTTTTGATGTCTGATATGTGTGAGGTGTGTGTGTGTGCGATGTGTGTGTGAGGTGTGTGTGTGTGTGTGTGTGTGTGTGGTGTGTGTGATCGTAGCATCTGACAGCGAGAGATTGATGGAGACATCAACCTGAATCTCCTGAGGAAAAACTGTTTAGTGTGGAAGAAGCGAAGGTGAGAAGGTCATGGGAGACAGACAGAGACTGGGGGAGAGGGGGAGAGAAAGACACACACTAAGAGAGGAAGAGATAGAGGGAGAAAAAGAGGAAGAGAGAGGGGGGAGGTATAGATTGGGAGAAAGCATGAGCTATATAGAGAGAGAGGGGGAGTGTGAGAGGAAGGGAAGTCTAGAGACAGAGAGAAAAGGGATGATAGTGAGTGGAAGAGTTAGGGAGGGCTAGAGAGAGAGGGGGGGGGTTAGAGATGGAGATTGAGAGAGAGAGAGAGAGAGAGGGTTGAGAGAGGGAAAGAGAGAGAGAGATGGAGAAAGAGAGGCGGGGAGGGATAAATAGAGAGAAAAGGAGGTAGAGAGAGTAAAGGACTGTCTGTGGGAGTGGCACTTGAAGCTGAAGCTATCTCTGTGTCTCAGGCAGACAGACAGACAGACAGACAGACAGACAGACATACAGATGGACAGACAGACAGACAGGCTTTGACATTTCAAGGTGTCCTTCCAAAACCAGAACCCAGAGGAACAGTCTACCAGACAACCTTTCTGATCTCTGTTTGCTACCAGATCACCGCAAACCAAGACAACAGTACCGTGGACATTAAGAGGAGCAACCGTGAAGAATAAATAATGAATGCAACAGAATAATCCATAGAATACGGTCAAATAATGGAGTGATACCCGACACCACGGAGACATGGCAGCTCATAATGCTGCTGGGCCCTGGAGACACATGCATATTGGATGAAACTGACTTCAGACAGCACATGCACTTCACATGCACTATACCCTTCACCCCCCCACCCCCCACCCCCCATCCTCTTAGATAGGTGATGTCAACCAAAAACGCAAGCAGCAGTGTTCCATCAGACCCGCTCAAATGCACCTAGTTCCCCCCTAGAGAGGGCTCCTCATCGGGGGTCTAGACATGAGGAGCTGCCCCTCCGTTCGCGGAGGACTAAGCTCGTAACCCCGTCCCATCCGCTGACCTCACCTGCCCGTAAATAAACCCCCATGATTCCCCTGCGGGGTCAGAGGTCCCCGCAGGGTCAATGGTCCCCCCTGGAGTTAATGCATAGTTCTGTGGACAGGGACAGGAACGTGACGATACCCAGGCTGGGCAGGTGAATAGGGTGAATTATACACGTAGCGGTGGAGGACAGGCCTGAGCACGACTCAACTGCTGGACGCTTTACGTGTTTAATGGAGGTTTAAAGTGACCTTCAACCTCATTACGGTAATGAATTCCTCCTTGCTCCTCAGGGCCAGCAGGACTATGAGTTCGTATCGGAGCTAGCTGCTCGTCGCTAGCTGCTAACATGCTGCTCCCACACTTAAGTTTTACTGCCTCTTAATTGGATGGACTGGAAGGTGTGTCAGCGAATCAGATTCTCCAAGAGTTTACAACTTTTTATGAAATTGCTTTTATTGTTCGTTAGCCAATCAGTGAGATTGTTTGTTGAACATCTGTCAATACATTACTTTAGTCGAAAAGCAATTTTTCCAAGTAATTATACAAATATCTCAATTCCATCACTAAAACCCTACAGGAGGTAGAGTTTTTTGGTTGTTATAAACAATATTTACAATGACATGTAGTTACAACAAACAGTACACATAAAAACACTAAACACAAAAGAGTAATCAAAACCATGTGCAGTTCAGAATATAAACATCATTGAACAAGGTTTGGACTGGAGACTCCTTTAGGCCAATGTCAGCCTGGAACCTTAGCCAAGTGCCTGGTATAGCCTAGCTCATCGCTGTTTTGCCAAAATCCAAACGTACCCGTGAGACTCCAAAGGACATCAAAAGTTGGGACCTTGTTTCACATCTATTGATGTTCCTGGAAAGCAGTGAGGGGAGATAGGTGGAAAGTTCACCAAAAACAGCTTTAGAGAGACTGCAATGATGGTCCCTTCTGGCACTTTATGAAGCTAACAGCTTCATAAAGCAGAGAGCGGTGAGTGTGGTAACCAAGCCCTGTTATGAACCTTAAAAAGGAGTGATCAATTGTGTTGAGCGGTTTAAGTGTTGTCTCAGTAGCATGCCTGTAGATTAAATCACCGTAATCGATAACAGGAAATAGCAAAGATTGAACTATTTATTCCAATGCCTGACGATAAACATGATATATTGTTTTGTCCAAGAATCCAATATTTACTTTTCCATTTTTTGCAAACGTTTCTAATGGTTTATCGGACTGTGATATCTGTGTGTCGTGGTGTTCTGTCCTGTGCTACTGCTATAAGAATAACCTATAATGGATAATAGAGGATTTCTGAAGGAATTCTGAACGTGATTATCTATTTTATTTAAATCGTATTCTTTGTCAATCCCAATAGCCAGCCTTATACTCTATTTGAAGATATATATGTATATTTATTGTCTATAATTCTTATCTTATCTTAACATTTATTTTTAAATATGAAAGTATTTTAAATGACCACTTTTTTCAATCAAATCCTCAGGATCAAATCAAATCTTTCCTATGTCTTGTTCCGGTAGGACTAGTAATCACATTACATTACACAACGATGCGTGCTCTAAAACACATTTTCCTATTCTCTCTGCACCCAGTAGAATCAGCACGGTACTGCTGGTGCAGAGCAACTCGGCTGTAAACTGAAAGAAACCAGTGCCCGGTCCAGCGTATCACTACCCTGGGCCCACTCACCGCCACACCACTACCTGGCAATCACCATAAATAACCCCCAAATTAAACCAATTAACACGCCGGTATTTTTAGCGGTGCAAGGGATTGTTACGGTGTTGACAGCGGGCATCAGACATTTCCCAGAATCCCCGGCGAGAGCAAGGCGTGCGGGACAGACCTTGTGAACGGAGTCTGGCCTAATGACCCACATCGCAATTAACACTCTGGTCCACAGTGGGGCTGCTGTGTGAGTGTGTGTGTGCTTGCGTGCACGTGTGTGTGTGTGTATGTGTGTGTGTGTGTGTGTGTGACTGTGTGTGTGTGTGTGTGTGTGCATGTGTGTGTATGTGTGTGTGTGTGTCTGTGTGTGTGAGAGAGAGACAGGGAGAGATGAGGAGCTGGTCTGGCTGTGTGTTTTGGCTGTGTGGTGTGTGTTGCTGGGCCCAGCTGGTCCTGGTCCAGCTTTGCGCTGGATGGGGTCCAGTCTAGCACCAGTCCAGACAGAACCACACCAATATAGCAGCACGCCAGTACAGCTCCTCCCACATCTGATGCGACAGCCAATCACAGCGGTCAGTTAACATTCTCCTGACCTGCTCTGTCATTGACTATGTCTGCTGGCTTCTAAAATATTCATATTTTTAGATTTGAACTTTGTTAGCTCAATTTGATTGGGCCTAACAACTCGTGTCTGCCATCAAAATGTATTATTAATATTATAAAGTATTATTATAATAATTGACCATCTTTGTTACTAGGTTATGGTTTGCTTCAATCAGTTGTTGTTGTTATAGTAATATAACTATTTCAGTCAGTTATAGTAATATAGTTAGTTATAGTTATATTTCTGCCTAGTTTAGTTAGTTACTAGCTACTAGCTAGAAACAATCAGCATCTGTTACAAAGTTTCTACCAACCAAAGTTTCTACTCTGGAGTATTATAATGAGTGACCTACAGGTTGATTCTAGAATAATACAGGGGCCCATTGCTCTCAAGGTCAGCAGCACAGTGTTGAGGTCAGCGATTGCTCAGGGGTGACTCCTGTGTCTAGGAGGAATTTCCTCGGCGCCACGTAGCATCCAGCTAACAACTAACACCTGTTGGTTCCCAGCTGGCAGGCACAAACAAAGACAAATGGAGAAGAGGCCAAAGCCTAATAAACCCTGGGTTGTATCGTCGTAAACGCCTTTCATTGTTTGTTTTGATTTCATGCTAACACCACTGCTAACAAACAGTTTGTGCTATTGGGCTACAGAGGGGAGAGATTACAATTTATTTTAACATGTTTTCTTTCAGAAGTGCATCTCCTGTAAAAAAAAATATATATATATATTTTAGTCACTTCTGTGCATTTGGAGATCAAAATGTTTCAATCAATATCATTCTTGAATCAATCATTTAGCATGCGATGCACACCTGACCCCTACCTGCAGCACTAGACTATCCTACCCCCTAATTCAGTGAGATTTCAATTAATTTATGCTGCAATGTCGAGTTGCCAGTGTTTTGTTTGATGTCTTTGACCTTCATCGATCGCAGACCCCCACTGGGACAGGTCAGACTAGAGTACAGAAGGAGCGATCCGGTTTGGGACTAATTTCGTGCTAAAATGTGCAGCGTGGACACAAGAGTGTACTAAACACCTGAAGCCACGCACATGAAGCCCATGTGTCAACACTGATCCTCCATGAAAACAACCCTGGTTGGGAATTGACCCACGCAGAATAAACACAATCACAATATCCTTGAAAGGAGAAATTAGTAAAAAAAGAAAGAAATTGAGCCAACAAAACAAAAAAACAGAGTGTGTGCAAGAAGCAGGTGCAATCGGTCACCGCCAGATTTTTTTGGGCCCCTGTCTCCTAGCAACAGCACCAGTAGCACGGGAGTCCCACCAGTAAGCAGGACCAATGGTAGCCCAGCACGGTGCTGCCTGGTGTGTTTGGTGGAAAGTAGGCCACCTGTTCTGGTGAGAGGGAGAGATATAGAGAGAGAGGGAGGGGGGGAGAGAAAGATATGGAGCGAAAGAGAGAGAAAGAGAGAATGGGGAGAGAGATATGGAGGTTGGGAGAGTATTTTCCTGGAAAGAGTTTGTATTAATGCTGAGTGTGTTGGCGTGCCTAATACAGTTGCTATGAAACTGAGGGGAGGGAGATAAGGAGAGAGCGAGAGAAAGAGTGAGATACAGGCAGTTAAAGAGAGAGAGAGAGAAAGAGAGAACGATTTATAAAAAATAAAAAATAAAGTATATATTCGATTTACATTTTGTTAATCAAAATATAAAATTCAAAATAATCATTGTTCACATTTTGACATCATTTGATCAGTAACAACCATAAAATAAGCAAAAATACCGGAAACATTTTGATCTGAAAAACTAATTGCAACCAGCTCTTCATCTGATACAGAATAGATGACCACAGTAAACCACTGGACTATAAATGTCTCCGAATCTTTAATGCTCATTTGAGCTCAGCCCAATCTCCTGCCTTTCCCAGTGAAATAAAGAGAGGTGCTTGAGTCTCTCTTAGTGCTTTCATATTTTAACAGCTTTGCTTTCCTATAGGAAATCACTCACTTGCAATTTAGATTTCTCTAGCTTCTTATATCAAGCTCCATAAAAGCCGTTTTCAGCCACTTTCATTAACACTTCGGAGCAGGTTTTGTTCATGAGAGAGACATAGAGAGAGAGAAAAAGATTGAGAGAGAGAGGGAGAGAGAGAGAGGGAGAGAGAGAGAGGTTGGGATAGAAAAGGACAGAGAGAAAGTTTAACAGCTGCATGTCTCTCTGTTCCTAGAAAGAGACTCAGGACACAGAGATCCTGGGTTCACGCCAAACTGGCTGGAACACACACACACACACACACACACACACACATAGACAACAACACACACACACACATAGATACACACACACACACACGCACACACACATAGACACACACACACACACACATGCACACATATAGACACACACACACACACACACACATACACACACACACACGGGGAGAGGCGAGTGGAGGAGAGATGAGAAGGATTGTGGGAAACTGTGACCTGTGCGATGCGGTGGAGGAAGCGTCTAAATCCAGCGGTGCTCCAGAGGGATCCGCCTGACAAACGACTTCCTCCCTCACCGGGGCTAGAGGGGGGTGAGGAGGGGTCAGGAGGGTCAGGAGGGGGCTATGGGATCAACAAGTTGCTCTTACAAAGCGGTCCAGGACATGGTGTACCTCTTCTGACACCTCTACCCCTGGACAACCAGCACAGCCTCTCTCCTCCCTTCTCCTCCCTTCCTCTCTCCTCAGCTGTCTCCTCCCCTCTCCCCTCTCATTTTACTCCCTTTTTCTTTTTCCTCTCTCCCTCTCATCTCACCTCTCTTTTGGATTGGGGATATTATCATCATCATTTAATAAAATAATGCGTTCTGGGTAGAAGAGTAGTGGGGGCAACAGGTTTGGCGGGGGTGGTGGGGGGGGGGGGGTTGGTGGAGGGGTCCAGAGGTGGGTGGGGTTGATGTTATGATAATAGTGCATTCCGGAAGGGGGTAGGCTGTGTTAGCGTAGCGGGGTGGGAAGTATAGGGTGTTTATGTGTTTATGCCGTCAAGTGTTAGCGTTGGGACAGCGGGTCATAACAACAAAAGTGTTTATGACTCCAGCAGGAGGCACCCCCACCCTACAGCCCCCCCCCCCCCCCCCCCCCCCCCCCCACCCTACAGCACCCCCACACCAGAGCAGCCCACTCTACAGCAACCTCACCCCACTGCACCCCAACCTACAGCACCAACGTCCTTTAGCACCCCACAGCACCGCCCCACAGCACCGCCCCAACCGCACCCCAAGCAGAGGTCAAACTTCAAAACACTAGCGGTCGAGTGACACTGACAGCTGCTGGAGAGAGAGAGAGACAGAGAGAGAGAGAGAGAGAGAGAGAGAGAGAGAGGGAGAGAGAGAGAGAGAGAGAGAGAGAGATAGAGAGAGAGAGAGAGAGAGAGAGAGGGAGAGAGAGAGAGAGAGAGAGAGAGAGAGAGAGAGAGAGAGAGAGAGAAAGAAAGAAAGAAGAAAGAAAGAAAGAAAGAAAGAAAGAAAGAAAGAAAGAAAGAAAGAAAGAAAGAAAGAAAGAAAGAAAGAAAGAGAGAGGGAGAGAGAGGGAGAGAGAGAGAGAGAAAGAAAGAAAGAAAGAAAGAAAGAAAGAAAGAAAGAAAGAAAGAAAGAAAGAAAGAAAGAAAGAAAGAAAGAGAATAAGAGAGAGAGAGAGTGACAAAGATAGGGAGAGAGAGAGAGGGGTGACAGAGAGAGAATAAGAGAGAGGCGTTGTGGACGGGTGCCAACAGCTGACACCCTGAGGTTCAGGTCAGGTTGCCACGGTGATCAGAGCTTTGAAGAGAGAAAGAGAGAGAGAGAGAGAGAGAGAGAGAGAGAGAGAGAGAGAGAGAGAGAGAGAGAGAGAGAGAGAGAGAGAGAGAGAGAGAGAGAGAGAGAGAGAGAGAGAGAGAGAGAGAGAGAGAGAGAGGGGCTAACTGTTTTTCTAAGACCAGCGGAAGACATTATATTTATCTCCATGGGGGGGAATTATCTCACTCACGGTCCTAAATTGTATTTTTACAGGTTTCAGATTCCGAAGCAACGGGTCTGAACGCCATGAATGAAGCGGGAGACAGCTGGTGTGGCTTTGGAACGCCGGGAGGGGAAGGTGGAAACCAGATTTTCAGTTTTAACCAAATCCAAGACATTCCATTCTACCTTTCATCGCAGCACTTAAAAAATAAAATTAAAATAAAACGACACCCCCATCTGTAGGAGGAGAAGTACCCAGCATGCACCTTGGCGCTATCGACAACAAGAGCATTGAGGTCATCTCTCGGAACGTTCCAGTCCGGCGGTCTTCAACGACATGCGGTGGGCTCAGGAGAGCGTAGAGAAACCTCTCTTGCTCTCCTGTGTTTGGTGGGGGTGGGGGGTGGGGGGGTGGGGGGGTGGGGGGGGGGGGAGTCCTCCT
Source organism: Lota lota (assembly GCA_026745465.1). Taxonomy (NCBI): domain Eukaryota; kingdom Metazoa; phylum Chordata; class Actinopteri; order Gadiformes; family Lotidae; genus Lota; species Lota lota. Next base: position 1,722,293 of record JACYXH010000781.1, read on the forward strand.
CGGGTACTTCCTGGGAACCGGGACCTCTACACGCTCTGGGACACACTCCAGGCTCCGGCTTCAGAGGAGCCGGCGGCGCTCCAGAACCCAGGCTCCGGGGTGAAGTGGTTCACGACCATGAGGGCGGAGAGGAGCGCTCAGCGGTTCTACGCCCTATGAAGCATCACAGAGGAGGACCTCACTGAAGACTAGACGTTGGCCGGGTTCTCTAAGACTTAGCCTGGTCCTGACCTCTGTCACATAATGCAGTGTGTTCACACTTTACACTTCATATTGGAGAGAGAGAGAGAGAGAGAGAGAGAGAGAGAGAGAGAGAGAGAGAAAGATGGAATCATTTTTCGTTATCCTCCAATACCAAGTACTAATCTTATACTATACTACCAGTGTATTGGTATTCATCTTCACCAGTGCGTTATGGTCATTCCAAAATGGAAATGGAAAATCGGGTGACTCTTGTTTCACATCTGTCAGTTTTATTAATATAGCCCTTCATCACCATTCCAGACTCAAAGGGCTTCACCGGCCCACATGATACGACAACCGCTAACCCTGAGCCCCCTGAAGCACGTGAGGAGGGACGGCCCTAACACAACGGGAAGGAGCCTCGAGAAGGAGCGTAGAAGAGGTCCAGCAGGAGTTCTGTCTAGATAGAGATCAGACCAGCACTGCTTGGTTACAGACGCTGTGTTTACTAAACCTCAACTCACTCCATCACACTGTACACACACACTACACACATACTACACACACACACACGCGCACACACACACACACTACACACACACGCACACACTACACACACACGCACACACACATGGACACACACACTACACACACACACACTTACACACGGACACACACTGCACACACACACACACACGGACACGCATGCACGCACTATACACACAAACACACATTCAATAACGCTCACACACAGAGGCACACAAAACAGACACATGTACACATACATAGACGCACATTCACACACTGGTGTGCACACGCCACACGCACAAAACACAGCATACATATACATACGCGTACACAAAACACACCATAAGACTGTTGGCTGTCCCCCGTCAGGTGAGTCACGTTACGCCGGAGTCCCTGCATCATAATAGCGGACAGATGCTACTCTCTCTACGCTCTACGTACGCTGATGTAGGACCATGTTGTGAAGCCAAACAGAGAATCAACTGGCTAGGGGGATGGGGGGTGCGGTGCTGGAAGTAGGACAGACAGAGAGACACAGACAGACAGGGAGAGAGACAAAGAGAGATAGACAGACATACAGACAGAGACACAGACAGAGAGACAGTAACAGACAGACAGAGACACACAGACAGACAGGGAGAAAGAGACAAAGAGAGATGGACAGACAGACAGACAGACAGACAGACAGACAGACAGACAGACAGACAGAGACAGAGAGACAGTAACAGACAGACACAGACACAGACAGACAGGGAGAAAGAGAGAGCTGGGAGACAGGGACAGGGAGAGGGTGCTGAGGATCAGTGTGATAAGGAAGACATGTTCCTGGTGTGGAAACAGCGTCTGCTGGAGTAAGACAAGCGTGATGTTTTCACAACAGAGGAAACAGGTGGCACACAGGTACACACATGCTGTTGCCCCCACACAAACACATGCACGCACACACACAGGCAGGCACACACACAGACACACATGGACACATGCGGGCACTCAGCCACACACACATGCACATACACACACACACGCACGCATGCCCACATGCACATACAGACACACACACATCATATCTGCTGGCAGATATTTGGAACACAGAGGACCTCATGCTGTCATCTGTTCTACTGATTCATTCATCCATCCATACACTCATCCACTCATCCATTAACCCTCACTACAACCCCAGAGAGAGATGGAAAGAGCGATAACGGGATAGAGAGAGAGAGAGACAGAGCCAGAGAGAGACGGAGCGAGCGAGGTAGAGGTAGATTGAGAGAGAGGTGTAGGTAGGTTGGGTGGTGGTCTGTGTGACGGCTGGGCGAGGTGTAGGTAGGTTGGGTGGTGTTCTGTGTGACGGGTAGAGGTGTAGGTAGGTTGGGTGGTGTTCTGTGTGACAGGGAGGTGTAGGTAGGTTGGGTGGTGTTCTGTGTGACGGCTGGGCGAGGTGTAGGTAAGTTGGGTGGTGTTCTGTGTGGTGGGGAGAGGTGTAGGTAGGTTGGGTGGTGTTCTGTGTGACGGGTCGATGTGTAGGTAGGTTGGGTGGTGTTCTGTGTGGCGGGGAGAGGTGTAGGTAGGTTGGGTGGTGTTCTGTGTGACGGGTCGATGTGTAGGTAGGTTGGGTGGTGTTCTGTGTGGCGGGGAGAGGTGTAGGTAGGTTGGGTGGTGTTCTGTGTGACAGGGAGGTGTAGGTAGGTTGGGTTGTGTTCTGTGTGACGGGTAGAGGTGTAGGTAGGTTGGGTGGTGTTCTGTGTGACAGGGAGGTGTAGGTAGGTTGGGTGGTGTTCTGTGTGACGGGTCGATGTGTAGGTAGGTTGGGTGGTGTTCTGTGTGGCGGGGAGAGGTGTAGGTAGGTTGGGTGGTGTTCTGTGTGGTGGGGATAGGGGTAGAGCACGGCGTGAATTAAACATGTGTTGGCATGCTGTGTCTGGCGGTGATGAGAGCAGACACTATGCATTATGCATGATGTCTGGTAGCATGGCTGGTAGAGAGACTACACCAGAGACTGGACAGAGAGAGACTAGGGAGTGAGAGAGAGAGAGAGAAAGAATAGAGAGTGAGAGAGACTACACCAGAGACTAGATAGAGAGGGGTAACTACAGAGAGAGGGAGAGAGACTACACCAGACACTAGAGAGAGAGGGAGAGAGAGAGAGAGAGCGATTACACCAGAGACTAAAGCGAGAGAGAGAGAGAGAGAGAGAGAGAGAGAGGGAGCAAGAGAGAGAGATTACACCAGACTATAGAGAGGGAGAGAAAGAGAGAGAGAAGAGAGAGAGAGAGAGAGAGAGAGAGAGAGAGAGAGAGAGAGAGAGAGAGGGAGAGAGAGAGACTACACCAAAGACTATGGAGAGAGAGAGAGAGAGAGAGAGAGAGAGAGAGAGGGAGAGAGGGAGAGAGAGAGAGAGAGACTACACTAGAGACAAGAGAGAGCAGTAGTAAGAGTAGAGTAAGTTAACATAATAAAGTAAAGTATAGGACAATCTACCAGAGGCCATGGCTCTGTGTCTGTGGGTGTGTGTGTCTGTGTGTGTGCGTGCATGTGTGCTTTTTGTGTGTGTGTGTGTGTGTGTGCGTGTGTGCATGCATGTGTGCTTTTGGTGTGTGTGTGTGTGTACCCCAGCAGCCATACAGTCTGCTTTGTTATTAAACATTTTTAAAAGGTTTTAGTTTGATTAAAATCTACGATGTGGAACCTTATCACCTTCTTTGACAGAATACAGAATGTTTTCTCTCTAAGATAGATAGATTTATCTGAAAATGTGGAAATTGATTAAACTGTAAAAAAATCTATAAAGAACTGATTTACTGATTAAATAACTAATTGATAAAAAAAAAAAGATGTTTCAACCCACGTTTTATGTTTTTTTTTACCCCACTCATACAAGTTGACAACTCTACCTTGGCCTGATTTAAACCATACAGAAGTGACATGGGTGGAGACTACTGAAGTAGGAGGAGGTGATGGAGTAAGAGCCAGAGGAAGAGGAGGAAAAGGCAAAGGAACAGGAGGAGGAAGAGGAGGAAGAGGAGCAGGAGGTGATGGAGGAGGTGCGTTGGCCCAGAGACACTAGGGCAGCCGTGGTGGTGCAGGATTACTGGTGTGAGGTTTGATTACTGTAATCTGATTACATTAATGACATTAGTAGAGAGCTGGCAGAAAGACAGACCAAGCACCCCCCCCCCCCCCCCACACACACACACACACACAAACATATAGAGACACACACACAAACACACACACATAGAGAGACACACCAACACACACACACAGAGACACACACACAAACAAACACACACACACACACACTCACACGTACACACACAGACACACATACACACACATAAACACACACACACAGAATACTGTAGTACTACAGTACTACAGCAGGGTATTACAGTACAGTGTAGTACTAGTGTAGTACTACTGGGTAGTACTGAGGATTTTAACGCTTCCTTTTTCTATAAAAGAAAAAGGGCGTTTCAAAGCGTTGAAAACAGGAAAACTCGGTTACACATACACAAACACACACACAGGCACACACACACAACCACACAGGCCGAGGCACACCTGACCACAGAGACAGAGAGGATGCGTCCATGTTGGATCCTGTGGCCACAGTTGCAGCGTCATCATCAACATCCTCGCCCTGATTCAGGCAGCATCAGACAGTAAACGGTCGCTTCAATGCAGGAAGTTGCGTTAGAGTCTATCAAAACTGGATGTGGTTTCTGCACGACGAACCTGTATTCAACTGCTGCTGTTCCGATTACCATAACTATAGGTATCATCTGGTCTTTATATCACAGTGCAAGACGGCTGATGAAGGCAAAAAGAGCATAACATATTCATGACATAATATTCATTTTTTTCAAGTGCCTTATCTCGCAGAGCACTGATCGCTGTGAAGGGGTTTCAAAACGCACGCAAAACCTATACAAAACGAAATATAAAAACAGAGAAATAATCAACTACAGAGTACTCTTATTATCCGCCTGCCATGACGTTATTTTATTAACAATTGTGCTAATAACATGACTGCTAATAAAATGACTTGTAATAGTATTATTATTTCGGCTCCATTAAACAACGCGATCATATTCTCTCTCACGCCTGGGTGAGGCAGAATGTGTCTGTGTGTAATGAAGTGATGAAGGGGTGAATGTCAGTTCAATTGTATCTTACTAACAACTAAAACATTTTTATGTGCTGCTGAAGTTTGTTGTTGTTGTTGTTGTTGTTGTTGTTGTTGTTGTTGTGTTGGGTTGTTTGAATCCTCATTTTGTCATTTTTGGCTTTGTGTTGACTTTGCAATTCAGCAAAGCCATATAAATGCCTATGAATAAAGCTAACTACATTTTAATCACTTGTTAAAGATCTAGAGCTAACGTCATCGTCTGATCAGCAAACAGGGAATGAGTGAACTCATTGGAGAGAGAAAAACGACATACCACCCAGGTGTACGACGAGTGAGGACATTACTCGAGGCCTGGTTTTGCTCGGCAGCATTTGAACGCCGCTGTAAGTGTGTGTGCTGAAGCAACAGCGGCCCATCATCATGTCATTATCGTCTCAGTGAGCTGCTGATAAAGCCGCGCAGCCTTCACCCTATCAGGCCAGCCGAGGCAGCGCTGCCATAAAACGGGATTGTTGATGAGCCGTTGGTTTTGACACTACTGATTAACTAAGACACCCCGATTAATGCAACCAGCGAGAGGAAGTAGGATTTGGGGGCACTGTGTGTCTATGCGTGCATCTGTGTGTGCGTGTGTGTGTGTGCATGTGCATGTGTGTGTGTGTCTATGTGTGTGTGTGTGTGTGTGTGTGTGTGTGTGTGTGTGTGTGTGTGTGTGTGTGTGTGTGTGTGTGTGTGTGTGTGTGTAATGGGAGATGGTGAGGGTGGTGGTAGGGTGGTAGTGTGGTGGTACTTTGTAGCCGTTGTCTTTCTTAGAAAAGTGAACTTGTCTCACCCAAGCGAGACAGATGAGGAGTGAGTTAGGGGATCTTGCGGTCTGAGGACAGAACTCAGTTCTCAGGGTGGCGTATGTGTGTGTGTGTGTGTGTGTGTGTGTGTGTGTGTGTGTGTGTTTGAGGGGGATACACTGGAAGCAGAAGAATAAACTATTAGCAAACACGATTGACAGTTATGCCAGTTTAGCTTGGAAGAAAATTTCAAGATGTCAAGAGATGAGAATGATTCCAACATATTCAAGAATAGCCCATGAATAAACCATGACAAACAGGCTTATTGTATGGTGAAATACATTTAAATACAATATTTCCCTCAAATGAGGAACTGGAAGTGTATTAAGAAACAATTCTATATCTGACCGTTGATTCAGGGCCGTCTGTATCATTACAGAAGTGTTTTTAAACTGCCACTTCGTTTTCAGTAAAACCCTGCCAGGCAAGGGTTTTAAGGTTGAATTAAACTTGAATTATACTGTGCCATAGTGTAGGCTGCTACGCCCTGGGTCTCTGCGCCCATAGTCTCTGGACCCTGGGTCTCTACGCCCTGGGTCTCTACGGCATGGGTCTCTACGGCATGGGTCTCTGGACCCTGGGTCTCTACGCCCTGGGTCTCTACGGCCATAGTCTCTGGACCCTGGGTCTCTACGCCCTGGGTCTCTGGACCCTGGGTCGCTGGACCCTGGGTCTCTGGACCCTGGGTCTCTGGACCCTGGGTCTCTACGCCCTGGGTCTCTACACCCTAGGTCTCTACGGCCATAGTCTCTGGACCCTGGGTCTCTACGCCCTGGGTCTCTACGGCCATAGTCTCTGGACCCTGGGTCTCTACGCCCTGGGTCTCTACACCCTAGGTCTCTACGCCCTGGGTCTCTACGTGACCCAGTTTGTACCCACAGAGAGAGAAGAGCAGAGGAGGAGGAGGAGGAGCAGGAGGGGAGGAGCAGGAGGAGAGGAGGGGAGGAGGAGCAGGTGGAGAGATGGAGCAGGATATGAGGAGATGAGGAGTAGAAAGAGCAGATGACAGAGGACTAGTAGAGGAGAGAGGAGGAGGGGAGGGGGAGAGGAGCAGAGGACATGAGGTCTGGTACCTCCTAATCTCCTCCTTAAGCCCCATCAGAAACACAAACATGTCCCCAGAGCAGCTCCTGTTTAGTCAGGGAAATTATCCAACAACATTCACATGCTTCTGAGACTGAAACAAGCCTTTATTAAATCCTCTCCATCTCCTCTAGAGCTGAAGTGACCAGAGATAAGCTAAACAATGCAACACATGGGGAGCATCAGTGTCACATTTCAGTACAAGCAGACACCCAACCCCAGCGGCCGGATCCGTCCCAGCACCCGCTCTTTGATTGGTTGAGAGAGAAGAGAGGAGATCGTAGTCTGGTCGTGGTCGCGGTGGACCCACATGACCACCACCCAGGTTGTCACGGTGACCACGGGTCAGGTGACAGCAAGTCCCTCTGCAAGTGTAGCGTGCGGCAGAGAACATGCACACTTTGCATTTCAACTGCACTCTCGCAGGGAGTCAACCAATGGCAGCACACACACTTCAGATTCACCACACACACACACACACACACACACACACACCCACACACCCTCCCTCTCCTCCTCAAGGACCAGTTAATCCACCCACATCGCACCACTCTACATACCAGCCTTCCACCCTTTCATCCTCCTCCATCCTTCTCAGAGAGAGAGAGAGAGAGAGACTATTTATACATATATAATTATTATTTTGAATCTTATTTTACTTTTTGTGCTTTGGAAATGTACATTTACGTAACATGCCAAAAGCCCTTTGAATCTATGAGACAGAGACAGAAAGAGAGAGGAAGGGAGGGAGAAGAAAGCGCTATTGCAGGGATGCTGCAGAACTGATGGGCCACACCCATTTCTACCCCTCTCTCCCTCTATCTATAGTCTGTCTCTCACTCTCTCCCCCGCTCTATAGTCTCTCTCTCAAAGTTCTGCAACACTGCAGAGCTGACTGCAGTGTTGCAGTATGTCCCACCCTAAAGAAAAGGGCGGGAAAGAAAACTAGGAGAAAAGCATGATGATAAAATATAGAAGGTTTAAGCCGCAAGTGAGCTGGTGTGGATGTTTATGTTGGGAAGCTTAACAGATATTGATGTTGCTGTGAGAGAAGAGTCAGGGGGGACATGGAGACGTGAAGCCGTTTATTACCGCATTTCCACAAGGAGGTGAAACTCTAATGGTTCTTAATGAGGCTATTAACCAAGATGGGCATGAACATAAGACTAGTTGACAAGTGATGAATAAATTAATGTGCTATTATGAACCTGAACCCTTCAGCCGTTCATCAGCCATTACACAAAACGACAAGATCTTTAAAAAGGTTTGTGGAGCAAATTGAAACCATTTTTCAGCCCCAACCAGCAAGCTACGAAGGTCATGTTAAATAGCAAGTGATCCCTAAAAGCAAACTGTCTAAACATACCCCCCCCCCCCCCCCCCCCCCCCCGTTTTGAGGACGGTATTGCTGCCCTGATAAACGGAGGTTTGGTAATCTTACTCTTAAAGTGAAAATCGGTGGATTACATTAAATTACTCGAGATGCAACAAACTGACAGCGTGATTCAACACGTCATACATAAACATTTTGACAACTTTGTGACATCCCCAATTATTTGTGATGTCACAAAAGCAATCGAGGTGAACCAGGATTTCTGTTGATGTAAATTGTGGTGCCACAGAATTTGTACCACATCAGATTCAACACCTCGGTGCTCATGTATGGATGAGCAGGGTGAAAAACGTTAACTCTGTAATCACTAACACACTGTATTCAGCCTAGCGCTTCGAGAGAAGGGGGGGGGGGGGGGGGACTGAAATGGATGAGCGCCGTGCTGGCTGTGTGCGGGTTGGGGGGGGGGGGGGGCAGGGGTTGAATCTATATTTGCAGGAGCCATACTCATCTTCTTTTACAAACGAAATATTTGGCGGTGTGGCGAGATGCATCCATAATGGAGGTTTTATTGGATCAACCCGGGAGTGGCACCGGAAGGATGACCTTGCCCAGCACCGTGGCTGTGTAGGGACCCCTCCCCCCCCACCCCCATCGGAGGCTGAAACATGACCCTGCCCCCCGCCCTCAACGCCATAATGTCTGATAACATCAGAGACCAGAGACAGGAAATAAAGACCGGAAGACATTCAGTCGTAGAAAAACATTCCCGTTTTATTTGTTGTTGCTTTTTATTGTCGTCGTCGTATTTTCCCAGCCATGGGATCCTGTCCATATACAGCACTCACTCCACACATCACAGTTTGAAATCATCAGATGCACAACTATCCAAAATCGAAACAAATCAAAACCTATAAAAAAAATATAAAACAGTACTGTTAATCTCGTCGGGACAGGTCCCATCTCAACAACACACGCACAGCAGAGCAGACACATTCAACTCAAACCTAACAGATTTTAAATAGAGGAAAACTCAAAAGGACATCATTTTGTTCATGCAGAAGATGTTATATTAAATAACTAATCAAACAAAAATAATATATACTTCTTATTTATCTATATATCTATATCTATATATCTTTCTTTTAAATGTTTCAAGTGAAGCTCGCTGCACTCCCTGGCACAGGGAAAAACCACACATTTAAAAACACCTGAGCAGACATCGGCCCTAGTGGATACACATCGGACACATTAAAACTCCAAGACAGTTTTTGGCACAGAAGACGGACGTAATGACATCTTGCATCGTAAAGGTGGGCGGAGCTGCAGCTCGTTTGCTTTAAAATAATAATTAAATAAGAAGCGTAAAAAGTTAAATTCTGAGTGGTTCCCGCCCTTCCGAGGGGGCCTGTTGCCGAGGCGACGGCCTCTACTGCAGCATGATCTTAATCGTCTTGTTGGTCGACTCGTCGTTCAGATGTTTCGTCGTGTACCTGCGAGAAAGCACAATACTGTATTCACCAGCTGAAACCTTTCAACGGTTTAGCCGCCATGTTCAGCGCGACGCCGTACCTGAGAGCGTTGAGGAGGCCGTCGACGCTGCCCGGCGGCTGATCTTTGAGGACTTTAATACAACCTTTCATCTGCAAGAGACAAGCGCAGAGACAACTTCTTTAGCCTCGATGGATGGGGCCCAGCGGCCAATCGGGATCACTTGGGGGCGGAGACTCACGTCTATCTTGGAGGACTTGGCGAACGCCCCGACCGGGTGGACGTAGTCGTAGAGGATAATGACGCCCACCATCACACGCAAACAGAACGACACCGTGTCCTCGTTGGTGAAGCGGCTGCGGTACTCCCTGGATAAACACACACAGACATACAAACAAACACACACACACACACACAGGCATACAAACAAACACACAGAGGCATACAAACACACACACACACACAGGCATACAAACAAACAAACACACACAGAGGCATACAAACAAACACACACACACACAGGCATACAAACAAACACGCACAGGCATACAAACGCACACACACAGGCATACAAACAAACACACACACACACACACAGGCATACAAACAAACACACACAGAGGCATACAAACAAACACACACAGAGGCAGTCAAACAAATACACAGCCATACAAACAAACACACAGAGGCACAATCAAACCCACACACGCATGCAAACAAACACACACACACACACACACACACACACACAGGCATACAAACAAACACACACACACAGGCATACAAACAAACACACACACATACAGGCATACAAACAAACACACACACACACGCAAAAGAGAAACACCAAACCGTGAGCAAGGCAAGGGGACTTTATTTGTACATCCCCTTCATTCAGAGTGCTTAACATCGGCAGGAATCCCATTTGAAAGACATTTAAAAGATCAATAAAGGACAGGTTCTTGATGATACGTTAGTAAAAACAGTACGACCAATCAGAGTCCAGATGAGGACTTACGGCGTCTCCAGCATGACTTTGCACACGCTGGCCATCGTACTCAGGCAGTCCGTCGTGTTCTCAATGGGGACGTTCTTGTTCTACCAACGGGGAGCAGCGGAGAGAGAGACAGGTGCGTTTAATGAAGTGATACTTGTACGCCCATCCATTAGGATTGAGTCCACCTTTTGTTTTCTCACCTCAGACACAAACTTGGTGGTGCCGTCGCTCAGCGTCTTCAACATGGGCGTGGCATCGGCGTAGAACAGAGAGATCCGATTGGCCAGTTCGTTGTTAACCTCGTTCTCCCCTTCCGCCTAGAACATTATTATAGATCATTCAAATATTAAACCAGTTACAGACAAAATATTGATTATTAATCACTCAAATAAAATGTTCTGACAGTGCCTTGTCTTCTTAATGTTTTACAGAGAACCCTACAGGATTCATTCTGTTCTAAATGCATCTTTAAACAATATCAGGAACAGTTTGGCCCTCAAGCTGCCTACCTTTTATAAAAAGAACAAAAAGCTGCAAGGATATAAATATTCTCCTTCAATGTCTAATTTCCGTTTTTTTTTTTTTGTCTGGGCTTTTAAGTGAGGACTTAAAAAGAAGTGTGTATTTTACACAATGGACATTTGGCTTTCATCTCCAACGTCTCACTGGCTCTGACGCCTGAGACGCTACCGCTGAGACGACAAGACAGCGAAGCCTCCGACGCGACAGCCTACTGTCTGGAACCATTTGGCTAACGGAACATTCAAGAACATTCTGGAAGGACTGCATGAAACCAACTGTCCCGTTGAACAACATACAGGCATGTATGAAGAAGATCACGATGTTTTTATTCATTTTCATCCAAAAGATCAAAATAAAAGAGACTTCTCCAATGACAAGAAGCGCCAAGTCGACCTTGCATCGAAGGAAGATATTAAAAACGACTTTGTCGTCATGCAGCTGATGCTTTTATGCCAGTGAGTTCAGATACAGGTAATTGAGGAGCAGGTAGGGGTTAGGGGGCATATTTCTCTAGGATGCCAACAGGTAGAATTTGGACATTGGGGATCGAACACAGAAGGTGGGAGTCAAACACCCTAACTAATAGACTATCCTAGTGGAGTGGAATCTAGTGGAATCCTTCCAAAAACGTGGGTCTGATATCTCAACTGTCATCTCCTCAAACTGACACAAATTATTTCTCAACACAATAATTTCTCCAGAGAAGAAGAACACGGTTGTACAAGCGTAGCAAGGGGTTTCCCGTGTCTTCCCAACCACCAGGGTCCGTGACCCCGGCCCAGGTACTGTTGCCAAGGCAACCTCGATTTTAGGGGGCCTGGGGGGGGATGCCCATACACAGACGTATGGGATGGATCCGAGGGAGAGGGGAGAGGACTGGAGGAACACACCGGTAGGTTATTGATTCTCATCCGGCTCAGCGTCCTCCGGTAGTAGCTGAAGTCGTTCTGGATGGCCGGGTTGGTCATCTGCATGGGACACATACACAAACAGCACGTTAACAGACAGAAATATACATTATATGTACAATATACCACTGTGTACACCATAGGGAGTGGGGGTACCAAGGGACAGTAGAGAAGTGGAGCGATAGAGGCGGAGGCTGTAAGAGAACAGAGACAAAGAGAAACGGGAGGGTGTTTGGAGATGCCCGTCATGATGATGTCATTACGCTAACAGGAAGTTGTCAGCATAGAGGTGGAAAAAGAGAGATATAGCCTGGAGGGAGGGGGTGAGGGGTGGGGGGGTTAAACTTGACATAAAGAGGAACATGATGTGATTACACGTTGATCTGCTGATTCCAATCTACACACTCGCTCCCTCTCCCTTCGCTCCTCTATCCTCCCTTTCTCCTCTTCCCCCCTCTCCTTTCTCTCCATCCTTATCACCCTCTCTCTGTCCTAGCGAGCTGGGGGGGGGCGGGGGGTCCCCCGACATAGTATTGGCCAGACATGTTAAGTGGGTCAGGATACGCCGTCCACCATCGACCCCAGATAGAGCCGCTGGTCCCTCACCTGAGGGGACTATGACTGGGGGGGCATCACAGTAATGTCCCCTGGGGCCGAGGGATCAGGGGCCGATGTGTTTTCAAACAGAACTGACATTTATAAGACTCAGTTGAGCGTGAGAAGGAGAACGCTCGGGAGAAAACTGTGTGTAAGGGGAAGAGAGAGAGAGAGCGAGAGCGAGAGCGAGATTGAGAGCGAGAGCATCACGTCCATCTCTTGGAGTGGTTTCTCATCTATGAACCACAACACACTGCAGGTCTACAGCCCCCAAGAGAGTCATTCATCTCCTCCGCATCATTCCTCCGTTCCCGTTCTCTTCCCCAGAGAGATACGTTTTAATCCTCATATACACCACTGAGGTGGAAGGTCCAGTCCAGCTCAGTAAAAGTCCTGCCTGGTATTTAGAAGCAACCGCCTGGATCTGCTAGTCATTCCGCCCACCTCACTGGTATAGTTAATTAGCTCAGGTGGGTCAGGTCAGGGTTGGAATGAAAACATGACAGGACTTTACATCTCAGAACTTGGGGGGAACACCTTTGCTTTAGGATTATTATGATTATTATGATTATGATTATGATTATGATTATTACTACTACTAGTGCAGTGCCCATTCAAATCGTGCCTGTTCGGAATGGACCGATTGCTTGGGCTCCGGTATTGCTGCTTCCAGCTTTCTCAAAAACAACTCAACCAAGCAACTTCACAGATGTTGCAGATGTCATGTTTCTAGAATAACTAGTTACAGTACTTATATAGATAATGGGTTGTAGAAGTCGTGTTTCTAGAATAACTATTACAGTACTTTAATAGATAATGGGTTGTAGAAGTCGTGTTTCTAGAATAACTATTACAGTACTTTAATAGATAATGGGTTGTAGATGTGATGTTTCTAGATGAACTATTACAGTACTTGTATAGATAATGGGATGTAGCTATGATGATTCTAGAGGAACTAGCTGAGTGTGGAGGGCGTTGTGTGTCCAGAGTGTTCTTGGGGGACCTTGAGCTCGTCAAAGCGCAGCGTGAAGTGCAGGATCTCTGCAAACTGCTTGGCGAGCGCCTGCTCTCTCTCCAGGTGCTGCGTGGGGTCCTCGTACGTCTCGCTGGTCAAAGCGCCTAGCAGGCTGCTTAGCGACGCCTCTGTTGGTACACGCGCACGCACAGACACACAAACAGACACACACACACACATTTAAAATAATCGGCAGGCTTTTGAAATACAGAGCCATGAAGGTGTGTGTGTGTGTGTGTGTGTGTGCCTCTGTGTGTGTCTCTGTGTGTGTGTTTGTTTGTGTCCGTGTGTGTTTGTGCGTGTGTGTGTGTCTGTGTATGTGTGTGCGTTTGTGTGCATTTGCGTGTGTGGGCGTGTGTCTGTGTATGTATGTGTGTGTTCGTAATACAGGATCTGAAATGACATCCTAATCAGAGCTGAGGTGTGATCACAGCCGACAGTCACAACTCCCCAATTAAAAAAGCACAAACACACACCGACACTAAATGTCATGAGTGGTCCTGTCGCTCTGTGTTTGACTCGCTCTCCTGACAGGAGTCTATCCGGACATTTTGAGACTCAAAATGTCCTCCAGCTGAAGCGTCCTCGTTAGTGGGTACCAGTCGTCGTCCCCCCCCCCCGCCCCCCCAACGCCCCCGGGCTCACTACCCAGCCAGACTGCTGGGCGGGAAAGGGGGTGTGTGTGTGTGTGTGTGTGTGTGTGTGTGTGTGTGTGTGTGTGTGTGTGTGTGTGTGTGTGTGTGTGTGTGTGTGTGTGTGTGTGTGTGTGTGTGTGTGTGTGTGTGTGTGTGTGTGTGTGTCATAAAGCCTTTTCTACTAAGGCGGTGATAAAACATGAGACTCATTATCTTATTGGCACAAGAGAAGATCGCTTGGGGCATTGTTGTGGTGTGATGAAGATGATGATGATGTTGGTGGTGGTGGTCTGACCATTGCTTTGTTCCATGCATTGTTTGGAAAGAAAGTAAACACGGAGCCTTGTCAGGGCTAGACTTGGTAGACCAGACCAGTTCACCAGACAGACCAGAGGACAGACTACTGTACGGGCTCTGGTCCTCTGGTCTGTCTGGGCGACCAGAGACTGGCTTGGAGAGAAGCTCTGAGAAGTGAAGCTACTCCTGCCCCGCCTGTCCACACAAGATCCAAAATGGAGGAGAGACCCGTCTGGGACAGAGGGGGTCTGGTGCCATTCAGGTCATGGCAGAGCAGATCAGAGCAGAGCGAGAGAGAGGGCGAGAGTGAGAGCGAGAGACATACACACAGACAGGCATGGAGGGACTTGAAACTCTTCCTCCTTCACTGAACCTGCATGTTGTTGGCTCACGGGCACTTTAACCAGCATGGTGGCTTTTGGGTAATGAAACAGAGTTAAGTAGTGCAAGGAACCATGAACCAGTTGGTTAGCTAAACGGTCCTGCTTGGCCTCAGCCTTTGTGTGCCTAGAGGCGGTAGAGGGGCGTCTAGCTAGCCCTGGCCATTTGTAGCTACTACACAATAGCATGGTACTAACAATACACCTACGACAACCCCGACAGCCGCTAACCTAGCTGTGTTAGCATTGGCAAACGCTAGGTGTGTTAGCCCTGCCAGAAACTTAAAGGGCCCCTACTAAGCCAATAAACGATCAGCCTTCCAGTGGGTACAGTCCACTGCGTAGACGTGTAGATTTATCCATCATTCATCTAGGTGACATCACTCCCACTTGTGATGTCACAAACGGCTGGACTTTGAAATGGCTTGTAATGGCTAAAAAACATCACGCCTGGCCTTAAAATAGGGGACCTTGAACATAAAACCAACATTAACTTGAGCAACAGCTAACAACAGCCCCTGCTACTCGCGTTGACTGGTTAGCCAGCTAGCCTGTAGCCCAGCTGTATAGCAGGCAGCGCCGCGGAACCCATCCTGACCTCTGGACCCCATCAGGGCAGGAGTCACCACGGCGAAGCGACTTGCTTTGTTACATAATGGCGCGCGTCGGATGGCGCCCGCTGCCTCCATTGACTGCTGTTCCCTCGATAACCTGGATTACCGCGGTACAGGGATTAACAGGGCGAAGGTCATCAAGGCACCCCACCGGCCCTAGGGGGTCGGGGAGCAGGGGGGTCGGGGAGATCCCTGGGTGTAAAGCCTTCCCACCCCCGCCCATCACCATGGTAACGAGGCAGCCAATAGCGGCAATCAAAAGACTGCATCGCAAGCAGCATGTCAATGCAGGGAAAGGCTTACACGCTTGTTTGTACAAGGAGGGGTGCTGCACGCCTGTGTGTGTGTGTTTCTGAATACATTGTGTGTGTGTGTGTGTGTGTGTGTGTGTGTGTGTGTGTGTGTGTGTGTGTGTGTGTGTGTGTGTGTGTGTGTGTGTGTGTGTGTGTGTGTGTGTGTGTGTGTGTGTGTGTGTGTGTGTGTGTGTGTGTGTGTGTGTGTGTGTAGGAATGTGTGTGAGAGTATATGTGTTTTCTGATTGGCCAATAGTGCCGACAAACAGGCTAACAATTATGGTCATGGATGAAGTATGTAGAAGGTTGTATGTTGAAGGTTGAACAGCAAAGACTGCCTTAGTCAGCATGTACGGTCCTTCTACATAGAGCTGGGTGGTACATCATGAATAAAGGGCGTGGTGGTCAGCTACGTACCAGAGTACAAAATATGGACATAGCATCCATGACGTCGCCCATTAGTTTACACAAGACAATTATGAGGGTGTCGATTTGTCTTCTACGGAGCGAAGATATCGTTTGAGCCAGCGACGAAAACTATTCATACTAGGTACATTGAGGGCCAACCTGACAACCTAAAGGCCGTTAGAAGAACTACATTCTAGCCTCTACTGTGAACCACCTAAAGCCTGTTAGAGGAACTACATGCTAGTCTCTACTGTGAACCACCTAAAGGCTGTTAGAGGAACTACATGCTAGTGTCTACTGTGAACCACTTAAAGCTGTTAGAGGAACTACATGCTAGTCTCTACTGTGAACCACCTAAAGGCTGTTAGAGGAACTACATGCTAGTCTCTACTGTGAACCACCTAAAGCCTGTTAGAGGAACTACATGCTAGTCTCTACTGTGAACCACCTAAAGGCTGTTAGAGGAACTACATGCTAGTCTCTACTGTGAACCACCTAAAGGCTGTTAGAGGAACTACATGCTAGTCTCTACTGTGAACCACCTAAAGGCTGTTAGAGGAACTACATGCTAGTCTCTAATGTGAACCACCTAAAGGCGGTTAGAGGAACTACATGCTAGTCTCTACTGTGAACCACCTAAAGGCCACTTCCACCAGAGCTTCACAGACAGTGATGGCTGTTGGTGCTACGTACCTAATCTCTGGGAGAACTGGTAGAACTTCTTGAGTTTTCCCACCAGCGGAACCACAGCGGCCCACGCCTGATCCTGCAGAACATCGTCGTTTGGGTTCTGTATGGCCTAGCAACAGACAGAACCAACGGGACAGTTACGTTTAAGAAAATCATACAAACAACAAACACAACAAGCAAAACAATGTTTTAGAACGTGATAAGAACAGCGAAAGGGACAGTTAAGTTTGAGAATGCAATATAGGTGTGCGCACCTCTCGGATCTCCTTGCCAGCTCCCTTGTAGGCCTGCAGCTCATCCAGGATCCCTCTTGCATCCTTCAGCACCACGTCCACTTGCAGCCACACCTCCCTCTCTGCCTCCGTGGGCATAGCATCTACAGGAAGCAGTGGTGCATTAGTACCAACTTGGTTTCAAAAGGGTTTTAACATACATGACCAAAATAGGTCATGATGCAGTTGGAGGTGGGTAGTGGCACAACCCTGTGAGTACACCAGTTCTTGTATGCTCAGGGTTTTCGGAGTTCAGGTCCCACAGACACTGAACATTTATTTTTGGGTTCCGAGATGAAGGCGTGTAAGAACCCCTACTCTAGCGAGATGGTGAATTATATATGTAAGTGTGGTATACACCAGGAGAGAGAGAATAGAGGGATGGTGTGTGCCTTACTCTCAAAGTCCAGAAAGAAGTTGGGTTCCTGCTCCAGGTCGGTGCAGGTCAGCACCTTGAGGAGGTTCCCCATGGTCGGGTCCCTGAGGAACCTGGGAAACCAACACACAACAGAACTTCATTATATAGTCCATCAGCAGACAATTCATTCGTTTCCCACAATGTAGCTTTAACCATTCAATGAAAATATGGTCTTCATTCATACACGGCTCACCTTTCTAATCAGTACGCCTCTCGTCAATTCATAAATTCATTCATTCACTCACAAGCACCTGTGATGCAGCCTTTGAAGTCATAGCACTTCAATAACCCTTGCACTTTGGTGAAATGTTCCATCTCTAATGTAACCACCATTCCTGACCACTAATAGAGGAACTGGCCTTGCGCTCCTATAGCTACCCGCGCAAACGAGCGTTATCCAGCACTCTATTTGTTTTAGCTTCTCCAATTGGGATTTGCTTTGATTGATCTCAGCCTAACTTGTAAGTCTCTCTGGATAAAGCTAACTGCCTGAGGTTACAGGATGTGACCAATCCAAACAAGATGCGAGGATGAACCCAGTAACCTGCGGCCTCAGTTCAGTGGCAGTCCTCCCAGCGGACCCCCATTGTGGCTCTGGCTTCACGTTGCTAAGGGCGACCAGATGGCAGATGTATTTTAAAAGGTGATTTATAGAAAGGGTTCCGCTTGCCCTACTCTACCAAGGCCACACTTCTGCTTTTCGTCCCCACCGCTTCGGGCAGGAGCTATGTCGCGTAGCGCCAGCGTCCTTGGAGAACCAGAGGATTCATTTCTCTCAATCATCAGCAATGTGTGCCGTGTTTCGGCTGAATCCGCCAATTAAAACGCTGTATCATGGATTTCGGTTATTTCTAAACAGCTTCTCATTTGTCCATGTTTAATTTCGAACACGGAATACTTGAGTTTCGTTATGTTGCCCTAGGTTTGAGCTGTGAAGTAGGGCATCACACTAACTGTGATACAGCTTTGATGGAGGACAGACTGTAACTGTGAAAAGGACTGTAGTTGTTATAAAGGACAGACCTACTGTGATAAAGAACAGACTAACTGTGATAAAGGACTGACTGTAACTGTGATAAAGTACGGACCTGCTGTGATAAAGGACAGACCTGCTGTGATAAAGGACAGACCTGCTGTGATAAAGGACAGACCTTCTGTGATTAAGGTCAGACCTACTGTGATAAAGGACAGACATTCTGTGATAAAGAACAGACTGTAACTGTGATAAAGTACGGACCTGCTGTGATAAAGGACAGACCTGCTGTGATAAAGGACAGACCTGCTGTGATAAAAGGCAGACCTACTGTGATAAAGGACAGACTAGGTCGTTTGGTTCAGTGTAGCAGGGTTAGGGTAGAAGCTGGTTGATTCTGAGAACAAGACTAGCTGTATGAGGAGTGGTGGGCTCTAACCAAAACAACCATGGGAATAAAACTCAAATAACTGTCTAACGTGGGGAAACACACACACACACACACACACACACACACACACACACACACACACACACACACACACACACACACACACACACACACACACACACACACACACACACACACACACACACACACACACACACACACACACACACACACGTAATTTGGAACCTAAACCATTCAATGATGAAAGTAGATTCAAATCCTCCAAGTAGATCTACATGCTGTGGAGCAGACAGACTCAGAGCCATGGACGTGAGGATCTTTATCAGCTTCAAATCTTAATCCAACGTATTATCGTGTATTTGATATGATTACATGTTGACATGTGAACGTCAGATACAGAACAAAACAACAACAAACACACTGAAAAATATGCATCTGTTTCACAACACAGACCCCAGAGAGTCACTTAACCCTCATGGGTCACACTGGGGTCGTGACCTCATGACCCGCTACAAACACACACATCAGCACAGGAGGTACTATGTTGTCACAGTGAATATGGAACCTGACAGGCAGGAAACAAAACACACCTGACACTTCCTGACAAGACAGGTAGTAGGAGTGATAATGGGGAGATAGAGACAGAGAGAGAGAAAGCGAGAGAGAGACAGCGAGAGAAAGCGAGAGAGAGCGAAAGCGAGAGAGAGCGAAAGCGAGAGACGGAGAGAGAGAGATTTCTGGTGGCTTGCCGTCACCTAACATTATTGACAGGTGAAAACTCGGAGTGACCCAGACAGACAGGTAGGAAGGTAAGGCAGACAGACAGGTAGATAGAGTAGAAAGACAGACAGACAGGAAAGTACAGCAGACAGACAGTTAGGTAGAGGAGACAGACAGACAGGTAGGTAGAGCAGACAGACAGTTAGGTAGAGCAGACAGACAGTTAGGTAGAGGAGACAGACAGCCAGGTAGGTAGAGCAGACAGACAGTTAGGTAGAGGAGACAGACAGACAGGTAGGTAGAGCAGACAGACAGTTAGGTAGAGGAGACAGACAGCCAGGTAGGTAGAGCAGACAGACAGTTAGGTAGAGGAGACAGACAGACAGGTAGGTAGAGCAGACAGACAGTTAGGTAGAGGAGACAGACAGCCAGGTAGGTAGAGCAGACAGACAGTTAGGTAGAGGAGACAGACAGCCAGGTAGGTAGAGCAGACAGACAGTTAGGTAGAGGAGACAGACAGCCAGGTAGGTAGAGCAGACAGACAGGTAGGAAGGTAGAACAGCCAGACAGGTATGTAGAGGAGACAGACAGACAGGTAGAGCAGACAGACAGTTAGGTAGAGCAGACAGACAGTTAGGTAGAGCAGTCAGACAGGTAGGTAGGTAACGCAGACAGACAGACATACATACAAGTAGATGGTGCAGACAGACAGGCAGGTAGAGAAGACAGAAAGGTAGGTAGGTAGGTAAAGCGAACAGACAGACAAGTATCAGATAGACAGGTAGTTAGGTAGATCAGACAGAGCTGCAGCAGGTGACAGGAGACAGGTGTAGAAGGAGGAGTCATGTATTACCCCACTATCATCAGGATCTCTAAGCCATGGATCCCCACTACGCTCACCGTACCATGCATCATATCATTCATATCATAACTGAAGTCATTTACTAATGTCATCAATAATCATTCATCTGCATCAACACAGCTATAAGAAGCCCCTGTCAGAGCTGCAGACGACAACAGATCCCCAGGCCTCCATACCAACCCCCACCCCGCCCCACGAGGGTGGCACCGCCCCGGACCCGGCAGCGCCTGGCAACGGGGGGCAGTGCACGCCCAGGGCAGCCCCTCTCTGCAGGGGAACGAGGTCACCTTCAGGACGTCTCAGAGTTCATCCCCAGAGCACACATCTCCGTCCTACCCTCCCACCTCACGTACTGCCACCCCAGCACCATGCGTTATACATTATATCAAAGAAGCAGAGACGGGCTTTAGAAGAAAGAGCCGTTATAGCCAGTCTACACACTCTGCTGCAGACACACTCCTGAACACACTCCTAAAAAATAACACTTCTAAACACAACCCTAAACACACAATACTCCTAAACACATAACACTCCTAAAACTGCAACACTCCTAAACACATTCTTAAACACACGATAACGCAACTAAACATACAATATAACTCACACAATTACTCCTTCCTTAGGATGAACCTTAAGGTCATTCATTTGTATGCTTTTAAATGTTTGATATTCTACTTTTTTTTACCCTTCTATTTTAGCGCCATTGTAAAAGGTCTCTGAATTACTGGAAAAGTGCTATATATAAAAAACATTATGATCACTATTAATATTACAAAACCAGCAAGAGAATGTTAACCAGCGACTGAACTGGTTGTGTGTTGGTATGTAAGGTAGAGAGGGGAGAAGAGGGGGAGAGAGGAGAGGAGGGGGAGAGAAGTGGGGGAGAGGAAGGGTCGTGTTTTTGTTTTTCTCAAAGACATAGCGTGCGCCAGTCAGGACAGCTTCCAGAGTTACCCTCGACAACCAGATACCCGCTCTGCTCTCCCATTGGCCGAGCCAGTCTAGCGAATCATGTGCTGTATCCATGGAGTCCAAAAAACAGTTGGCTTCGTTGAGAGCCGAGTGGAGCCAATCAGAGAGCAGAGAGTACAGTAGTAGTAGTAGTAGTAGTAGGAGTTGTAGCAGTAGTAGTCACAGTAGTAGTAGTAGTGATGAATATATGTATGCTGGTGAGGTAATGCGCTGAACACAGCGGATTAGGTCAGCAGTGCATGCTGGGAGCTGGGAGAGATGTTTTAATTCCACCATGGAGACAGACACTGATCTAACGGGTCTTCATCTCTTTCTAGCCTCAAATGATCTCAATATGTATATTTATAGCAGACAGAAAAGGCCACTTCTATATCATGTCAAGTGCATAAATAAAAGGATCATGCATGTGTAAAATAAAAAGACATAAATTAAAAGAACATTGTAGAAAATAGTCTAAATGAAATAAAGACAAATGACAAAATAAATTGAAAACGGAATAAAATTAAGACAAAATAAAACAAAATGAAAACATTGAATAAAGACACTAAGAATCAAAATGAAGAATAAGTAGAGACTAACGTAGGAGCAGCAGCAGCATTAGCAACATCACTACAGACGCAACATAGACACGCCTTGCAGTGCTGCAGCCGCTCGGCATGCAACACACGGCGTCTAGGGCCGTGCACGGCGGCTAGGGGCGTGCACGAAGGCTAGGGGCATGCACGGTGTCTAGGGGCGTGCACGAAGGCTAGGGGCGTGCACGGAGGGGACTGTGCCAGGTTTCTGGGAGAGCAGCTAGGCTATCACAAGCAGAGGCAGCTAAGCTAATGCTGACAGAGTGCTGACATGCGGTTTTGCTCCAGACCAGCGTGGAAAACACGTGCACGGATCCTGTAGTAGAGCACGAAAACAACCTCCCTCTCTTTCTCCCTCCCTCTCTCTCCATCCTTGTCTCCTCCCTCAGTCTCTCTCCATCTCCCTCATCCATCGCCCTCCCTCCCTCCCTCCCCTCCTCCATCCATCTCTCCATTCCTCCCTCTCCATCTTGCTCTCCCTTCATCTGCCTCCCTCCCCCCGTCTCCGTCCACACGAGGAGCTCAGTCACATGTGCGGTGTCCTGGAGAGACGGTCTGCCTGGGGCATGTACAGTAGGAGCGCGTGTCTGTGTCTGTGTGTGCATGTTGATGCGTCTTGAACCACCATAGTATTCTATACATGTATGATATTTAATTGACTGTTTATTATGTGTATATGTTCTAGTCGTAAGAGTTTGAGGGTATTTAGAGGGTTTAGACGGTTGTGTTTGGGGGCTGCTGCATTTGTGTGTGCTGTGTGTCTGGGAGGGGTGGGGTCAGACTGCAGCAGGGACAGCAGAGCTGCTGTAAACTTGACCTACATTCCCTCGGTGACACGCCACATCACATTAGCTCAACCCCAACCCACACAGACCCTGCCGCCAACAATTGACCAATCAGACGACCAGAAAACAGAGCAGCCCTATACACCCTTAACCCCACCCTCTGCACCCTACTATACCAATAACAACCTGCACCCTACTATACCAATAACAACCTGCACCCTACTCTACCATTAACAACTGCACCCTACTCTACCATTAACAACTGCACCCTACTCTACCATTAATAACTGCACCCTACTCTACCATTAATAACTGCACCCTACTCTACCATTAACAACTGCACTCAGCTAGATAAAGAGAGGTTGGGTGGGGGAATCCTAGAGCAGTTATGTTTGTTTGTTTTTGTTTGTGGGGCGAGTTGGATTCTGCAGTTAGCCACGCCCCACACCCCCAGTGCAGAGTCACCAGTATTTCCCCTACAATTCTTTCCAGCAGCAGCGCTAAGGTGTGTGTGAATTGCACTATGTTGATGTGCGTGTGCACAGTGCTGATGTGCACAGGTGCAGAGAGGTTATGGTGTGATCACTGATTCCATCAAGATCCTGGGGCAGTCCAACAGTCTCATACAATGGCATAACAAATTAACATAAGAAATATCACGCGGGAGCACTATAAGCGCGAGCCAAATGTTTTTTGCATTAATGTTTGCCCAAATACAGTTTTCAGTCAGACATTTGTAGCCATCCCATCGTCTGGGTTTCATGTGCACCTATGATATTAATGTTTTTAAATAAAACAAATGGCATATGGGAGGGTGCCCCACATCATTTCTAATTTTAAAAAAAATAGCAACACAAAAAGGTTGCACCACTGCTGGATGCGTGTCGGGGAAACACTGGAGTCACTATCACTAATAACTCTACCGCTTTGCGATATTATCAGACCTCACACTGTGAACTTTCATAGCTATGCGATGATACCCAATTATACATCTCTGTTGAACCAACTGATACTAATGGTATTTGCTTCCCCCACTATCGGTCTATCAATTGGCAATAAAGGGATGAACAAAATTAAAGCTAAATTGGGTCAAAACTGAAAACCCCCTACTTGGCCCCAAAAACTAAAAGGATATGCTTTTACACAGCCTTGGGAATAGAACTCCCTTGATTTAGTCAGAGGTTACAAGTCTCTGTATTACTCTGCTGAGTTCAAGTCCAACATTAGCAGATCAAGACAGCGTTTTTCTTCATCTGAGACACAGTGCAAAGGCGCGGCAGTCTTTGACGCGGCGGAATCCTGAAAAGCTGATTCCTGCTTTTATTTTAAGAAGACTTGACTACCGCAATGCACTCTTTACTGGTCTCCCCAAGAGGTCAATAGAGAGTCTCAGACTGATTCAAAATGCTGCCACTAGGCTTCTGACCAAAAATTAAGAGGAGAGAGCATATCAATCCAGTCTTAACTGCTCTGCACTGGCTCCCTGTATCGTTGAGAATTCAAAGTCCTTCTAAAAGGGGCTGGGACCAGCCTACCTTCCCGACTCGCTGACAACGCCCTAAAGAGCACTCAGGTCCTCTGCTGCTGGTTTATTGGAGGTTAGCATCAAAACCCAAAATAAGGCCAGTGATGCTGCATTTATTAAATATGCCCCATAACTGTGGAATAGGTTACCTCAAGAAATCAGAGAAGCAAGTTCAGTAAACCTCTTTAAGCACCAGTTCAAAACCTCTCTTCTTCACTTAGCTTTTAATTAGCATTTTATAAGACAAATGTTTAGTTCTTATTTAGCATTTTGTCTACACTGCTTTCTCTGCGGATTGGATTGTATTGATCAATAATGTTTTAGCTTTTAATCTTCTGTTCGTTTTACTTTATTTTGCACTGTATTGTAGACCACTGCCCCCCCCCCCCCCCCCCCCCCCCACCACCTTTCCCCCCTTCTCCCACAGCTTTAAATTGCAAATTAACGAATTACCGCCAATGTCCCTACAGGGTATGAAGATGAAGGCAGGACGTGATCGATTCAGCACACACTCATTTACCAACACTCGCGGTCCAGCTTACTTTTTAACACAAATCATTACGTTTGCAAATGTATTTCTTGCCCTGTATAATTTCCTTAATTGTATAAATCTAATCTAAATTCACCGTGGTCAGGGTCACGGCTTGATCCATAATGAATGCATGCAAAGTTAAGGGGACAACATATTACACGTGGATTTAGCCTTGCTTTGAGAATGACAAGATCGAGAGATCGTCTTGAAATGTCAATACAGCAAAACAACTTCAAATAACATTCAAACTTCAGTAGAACAGACAATGTAATAGTGCTTATATAGCCTATCTCAATGCTTTAAATAGACATTTACATTTTGGCCCCTACACTTGTAAAATAATCCGACATCCTTGCCATGGTCTACACACACACACACACACACACACACACACACACACACACACACACACACACACACACACACACACACACACACACACACACACACACACACACACACACACACACACACACACACACACACACACACACACACACACACGTCTGTAGTGAAGATTTAACCAAATAATGTGAGGTGTCTGTGGCAATGATTTAACCAAATAATGTGAGGTATCTCTTAAAGGAGAAAATCCCCCTGACATGCCTGTAAATAATGCTTCCAGGCTGGTTTCATTCTGAGGCCGCAGGGCTGCCGGCTCCCCTGTAAACGTCCATTCAGTTCAGTCTCAATCAGCGGAGGATAGTTGTGTTGCAGGTGACCAGGTAACCCTATCAGCCAATCAGAAACGATGCATGCAGTAGCACGTGTTTAACTATAGAGAGGGAGTCTTCTGATGCAAACCAAACTGGTGTTGGGGTCTGGTTCTCTGTTCTCACCGTAATGAATAAGCCGATCTTTCCAGACCAACATAAAGAAGATCTGATGGATTCATTACTATTATTGATTGAGCAGAAGTTACCGACAGTTGGATGATTGATGATTGTTAAAACACATAACGCTAGTTATTTAAGTACTGACCGTAAGAGAAGTACAGCACGCACACACACACACACACACACACACACACACAGTCTGTTTTGCGATCGCCTCCTACAGTCACTTAGTGGGATCAGAAACATGCAGACAGGTGCTGAACATACACAACACACCTTCAGCAGACAGAATCATACCTCAGATTCCATCTCAACAAGACCCCACCAAGACCACATTCTAAACAGATCATACAGCCAGATGACGCATGTCGCTCATGGATTTAAGAGTTTATATTCACTCATTTTCCGTCTGGGATTAATAAAGTAACACCTAAAGAGTGAAGAATTCTCTATCATGCTAAACTGCACCAGTTTAATCCAGAAGGTGTGTGACACGAATGACCTTGTGACAGAATATGGACCCACATCAACCTCCACACAAACCCTGTCCAGGTTCACTTGGTCTGTAGACCCCACAGTGCAGTAAAACACAAGGTTTCCCCTGCAGTTGTTTAGGTGTATTTTAAGACGTACACAACGGCTTGCAACGGGGCATAGTTGTTTTTTTCCAGGTCGTTTCACAGCCTGAACTCTGCTGCTGGTTTAGGGTGGGGCCCGTGCCCACCGCGGAGATGTGGAGCAATGCGTGTTTTCGTAGTAACGGCGTATCGGGGCGTTAATTCGGAAGGCGAGCAGCGCCCTCTGGTGGTCGAACGCGGCAATGGATGGGAGGGAGACACACTGGCACTCCTTAATTATACGGGCCTCAGCGTGGTATGGATCACATTACAAGTGATACTACAGAGCTGGGTAATACAGTAGGGATATCATAGTGCATGTTCATATCGACATGACGACCACAGACAACTAGATTGGGTTTCAAGAGGTCGACAACAATCGTATGTAGCCCCTGAGTGGTTCAGTGATGTATAACTGGTATCGATCTTGGATTTTGGCGTCATTGAAGAGCAGAGATGTGGTTATCATCTTGACTTCTCCCCCCCCCCTGCCAGGCATTATTCTAAAGACGTGTCGTGTTCCTATCTAAACAGTGAAATTAACAGCGTAGGGATTTACCTACTTTACCTGTGTGGTTGGACAGGTGTAGCTGGACCAGGTACATACTGTACGTCCATTTCACAGCGTTTACTATTTTACTATTCAGCAGACACTTTTATCCACAGACACTTATGATTCAGATGAATGTCATTAAGGATACATGTCATACATGTTATAGGGGTTAGGGGGCATTTTGCGATAGGATAGGTTAGACTATAGACCTGAGAGTCAAACATTACCTTATTGGTTGAGATCACTAAACAGAGACAACCAATCAGCAGAGAGGAAACCCTGATCTGTAAATATAATTGGCTCTGCTCTTAACCTTGGACCCACCCAATGTCACATTACCCAGCAGGAAATTATCTCGCCATTGCTCATTAGAGACAGTGTCACTTCCTGTCTGCCCGGCCCGTTCATAGAGCCAAACCATCTGTATCGACCGATTACTAAAGATTAAATCTAGGGTTTAGACTAGATTACATCCATTACAACATAATCAATGTTTGTCCATTAAAGACACACAAGATGGCCGTAAGAGTATATAAAAAAAAAAAGGATTAAATTATTAATTAGGAAATCATGTTTCAATTTGTTGATCTCTGACAGGATGAGGACCTGGGCGTAGTTTCGATCTGATGTTCTCAGCCTGCCGCTATAGGACCGACATCCGACACCAGACATGCATCTAATACCATCCTATAGAACAGCCAGAGTAACCATATTATACCATTACTTTAATGGATCTAAGTCACAAACACAGTGGCTATTTCTTTAAGAAGGATTCATTAGGATGAATGTTGGATTAAGTTGAACTGGATTCCAGGTCAACTC
Organism: Lota lota; assembly: GCA_026745465.1. NCBI lineage: Eukaryota > Metazoa > Chordata > Actinopteri > Gadiformes > Lotidae > Lota > Lota lota. Next base: position 1,750,115 of record JACYXH010000781.1, read on the forward strand.
AAACAAAATATTTATTCTGCCAACAATGACATAACAGTGGCTGTGAAGAGGAACATTCTAGAGACGGAACATTCTAGACCAGTGGTCACCAACCTTTTTAAGCTCAAGATCCCTAACCTCAGCCTTGGTGAAAGGCAAGATCTACCTATTGAAGCGTTGAGAGAAAAAGACAGCCCAGATTTTACTTCCAACTTGAGGCCTTTTATTTGGCTAATTGTATTTGAATAACATGAAATGCTTTGGTCCAACTTTCAAATTGATGCAACCAAGAAAACACTAACTAGCATTTCAAACAGGCCATAGGCCACAATTAAGCCATCTGTAAAAGGCTTCTTGTGTTTAGCCAAAAGGTGACTTATCCGAAATGATGCTTCAGTAGCAGCCTTATTTTGAGCAGCAGGTTTTGAGAAATACGATTCCTGGGCCTTCATCCCCGATTTCAGCTCGGCAACTTTCCTTGCACGGATTGTGCTCTTTGGCGGGTAGTTGTATTTGTATTTCTGGTGATTGGTGTTATGGTGCCGCTCCAGATTTCCTCTTCAGACAGTGTTTGTGTTTGGTGGCACAACTTACATACACACTTGTCATTCACCAAGGTAAAAATAAGCCTTCCTCTTCCCATTCTGAATGGAAATTACGTGGAGCCTCCGCCATGCTAGCTATACCGCTATATTATATAGTCATATACTGACATTTGCGACAGTTACCTGCCGGTACTCTTCTCTTATCTCATTGGTCATTGGTTGCTATGCAGAAAAAAATACAACAGCTGGGTCAAGAGAGAGAGAGAGAGAGAGAGGCACTTGCAAAACTGAACATTAAGCAGGCATAATGTATTTGTGTATTTCGTTTTCTAAACTACTACTTTAGTTTTCGTGTTTCTTTTATTTTCCTAATATTTTTGGGAGCTACAGGGAAAGTCTCAACTATCTACCAACTATCTAGTGGTTGGCGACCACTGTTCTAGACTAAAACATTCTAGAGAATGAACAGTCTACATAGAACATTCTACACAGAACATTCTAGAGACAGTACATTCTACATGGAGCATCCTACACAGAACGTTCAATATGGAGCATTTTATAGCAAGCATTCTAGAGGTCGAACATTGTATCATGAACATTCTACACGGAATGTTTAATAGACAAATTGTTTCGTGTCTGAACTTTCTAGAGTCAGAACATTCTAGAGACAAAACATTCTAGACAGAACATTCTAGAGACAAACAATTCTAGCCACTAGATCTAAAACGTGTGTGTGTGTGTGTGTGTGTGTGTGTGTGTGTGTGTGTGTGTGTGTGTGTGTGTGTGTGTGTGTGTGTGTGTGTGTGTGTGTGTGTGTGTGTGTGTGTGTGTGTGTGTGTGTGTGTGTGTGTGTGTGTGTGTGTGTGACATGCAACAGCCCGGTGGACCTCTGAGGTCATCAATATTACATCACCATGGAGACGCCAGGGAGCTTTTAGCAGACATAACAACCCCCCCCCCCCCCCCCCCCCCCCCCCCAACCAGACTGATCATGGCTCACTACCTATGGATGCACACGAAGCCTGTGTGTCAGCTCCCAGATGCTAGGGGCAAAGGAGCACCATATACATTACGACCTGAATTATTTACTATTCTCAGTCTCAAACACTTAGTCCATCTGCCTTCTGTTCGGTTGTCTGGTTTATTCCTACTGATTTTTATGCTACCGGCCTGGGAAGGTTAGTAGGCAGTTGGACCGGCTGGTCGGTCAAATGTTTTAGTTTGAATTTAGACAGCTAAATAGTAAGGATAAACAGTCGTCACGTGATGCAAAATGCCACAGAGCAAAATACTACATCCACCAGTTTCCACCAGCAGATGTCGGTATTGGCTTAGGTTTCAAGTCTAGCGTGGTTGAAATGTGGCTTTACTACCAATCATGATTGTGCTACACCACCCTAGTTCTTCAAATCCTCTCCCTGTATTTACCAGATTAAAAAAAGCCCGGTTAACCCGTAGCACTCCAGGCACCGCTTCTACCCCAGCTGTTCTCGGGTCTGCAGATTTCGCCCGGGGGTCAGGCACTGGAAGCACTAAAATAGTTAGCGGTCTGGTCTAATCTGTTGGTTTTCAGTCTTTCTAGGGCGCCACGCCAACGCGGTATTAGTGTGTGAGCGGTGCGTGGCGCGTGTACAGACCCCACGATCTGGATAAGCGAACCAAGCGATAGGATTAGGCGTCAGTGTTCACACGCACAGATGAACCAATCGGATGCATGGCTGTGGTGCTGCCATGGTAACCATATCCAAGGAGACGAGGATGAGAATACAAACAGGGATGCGCTCATGGAAACAGACTGGTGGCCGGGTCACAGTGGTGGTTATGGAGCAACACTACGAGAGGTATTAGAGGAAACCTCTGGGCCAACTAGAGGGAGTTAAGTTACACGATCCAAGCCTTTCATCCACTGATAAACACACACAGGGATAGTGTTAAACCTACGTTAGACTATTACTTTGTAATATGTCATTAACATTTGTACAGTTTGACGTACATCTTTTAAATGTTCAGAATAGAGCCCTGCCTGGTCTTCATACGGGGTCATCCTAAGGTCAGCTAGCGGTCAAGCCGAGACTGAACTCACCTGAGAGACTCGGACAGAGTGACAGCATCTTCATTATTAATCCGCACAAATGAAGTTCACTTCATGTCACACACACACACACACACACACACACACAGGAGAGGGTGGAGTTGTATGGTGTAGGGTGGTGTAGCACAGTGTTTTATCATCCTGTGGTACATGTAACACTGGTGGTACACGAGGGTACTGCAGGTGGTACGTGGGATTTTATTCTTGAAACAGACAAATTCACATGAATAGAAAAGATTATATATTAATAGTTAGTAAATATATTATAAAGATTGTTCAGTAAATAAAATAGTATGGCTTGCTGTTATTTCAAAAACTAGTGCCACTCCGCATTCCATCACGTTTTCCATTGTAATGTTTTCCATTAATGTTTTGTGTTGATTTGTGTTTGCTAAATAAACACACTGGGAGCATAAGCAGCATTGCTGACTTTCTTGTTTCCACTGGCCATGGCCTTCTTGCAGTACTAATTGTGTATAAAGGGGGCGCTGGAACTCTTTGCATGTGTATTTATCTATTTTTTACCGTTTGGATTTTAGGTTGTCCGCGAAAGGTCTTGATGACAATTTTGTGGTACAGCTAAAGTCAAAGGTTGGGAACCACTGGTGTAGCAGGTCCTACCAGTGGTGGTTATGTAGCAGGGAGGTGTAGGGTAGGGTGTAGGGTGTAGCAGGTCTTACCAACAGTGGGTGGTGGTGGTGGAGCGGGGTGGCCAGGCCTGGCAGGGGGCCTCTGGTCACAGTCCTCCAGCAGAGGTCAGCCTCTGGAAAACACACACACACATAAACACCCGCACAACCAATACACAAAAACACCTTAACATATGCACAGCTATAATACAAACAAACAGCAGTTCATTTAAAATATAGTAGTAATATGCAGCAGCTCAACAACCACACAAACACCTAGCAACATAGCTAACAAGCGACACAGTTCACTGGTGTCACCATCACAATACCATGTATACAATAGGATCACAATTGTAAGTCCTGTGCTTTAGGCCCATAACATAATCATGTTAGTGTTGGCTGTGCATGCTACAGTACTTTACCTTTTACTGGTGATGTGTAACACAAGTTAGAGCAGGACTCACTACACTTTCATTACTCTTTCCGCTAACGCTATGCTAGTCAGCATCTCTAGTGATTCACTAGTTAGTCTGACAACAGAAACAACCACATCACAGTGTTCACCTTATATCAGAGTCAGACAGAGTCAGACTGCAGGGCTAGAGGTGAATGTGGAACAAACGCATGCACATGAACCAAAAAAATGGCACTTCCTATTGTGCAACACTTCCTGTGATTCAACGTGCGCTTCTGGTTTCTGGGCATCCTGGTTTCAACAGGAGCTGTGAGAAACGCAGGCCTACATCTTCTATAAAGAGCAAAAAACCAAACCAGTCACAAAGACACACGGGCACTCTCCGCTTTGTTGCAACGCAATAAAACAAAAAGAGAGAAAAGTACATGCTGGTCAGCGACCACCCAGGCGAGAGAACCAAACACACGGCGGTCGTGTTGAGCTCATCACAGAGACTGCTAGCCACACGCTGGTGTCCGGAATAGAGGGAAAACATACAGACCGTCTCTGCAGACCTCCGGACCACATCTGCATGCAGACGCACCCTGCAGTGACAGTCAAAGTGGAAGTGGTGTAAATGGTATTATGAACCCCGCTTGCCAATGATATCAAGACTGATGGAGGAGGGTCTAGAATATAACCTACTGCAGACTGTTGGTGAGAGACATGGGTGTGGGCCTGGATGCAGAGACTAGAGCAGGCTGTTGGTGAGAGACATGGGTGTGGGCCTGGATGCAGACACTAGAGCAGGCTGTTGGTGAGAGACATGGGTGTGGGCCTGGATGCAGACACTAGAGCAGGCTGTTGGTGAGAGACATGGGTGCGGGCCTGGATGCAGAGACTAGAGCAGGCTGTTGGTGAGAGACATGGGTGTGGGCCTGGATGCAGAGACTAGAGCAGGCTGTTGGTGAGAGACATGGGTGTGGGCCTGGATGCAGACACTAGAGCAGGCTGTTGGTGAGAGACATGGGTGCGGGCCTGGATGCAGAGACTAGAGCAGGCTGTTGGTGAGAGACATGGGTGTGGGCCTGGATGCAGACACTAGAGCAGGCTGTTGGTAAGAGACATGGGTGCGGGCCTGGATGCAGAGACTAGAGCAGGCTGTTGGTGAGAGACATGGGTGTGGGCCTGGATGCAGAGATTAGAGCAGGCTGTTGGTGAGGGACATGGGTGCGGGCCTGGATGCAGAGACTAGAGCAGGCTGTTGGTGAGGGACATGGGTGCGGGCCTGGATGCAGAGACTAGAGCAGGCTGTTGGTGAGAGACATGGGTGCGGGCCTGGATGCAGAGACTAGAGCAGGCTGTTGGTGAGGGACATGGGTGCGGGCCTGGATGCAGAGACTAGAGCAGGCTGTTGGTGAGAGACATGGGTGCGGGCCTGGATGCAGAGACTAGAGCAGGCTGTTGGTGAGAGACATGGGTGCGGGCCTGGATGCAGAGACTAGAGCAGGCTGTTGGTGAGAGACGTGGGTGCGGGCCTGGATGCAGAGACTAGAGCAGGCTGTTGGTGAGAGACATGGGTTTGGGTCGTGTCTTAACAAGCATAAGAACAGCTCCTACAGCATAAATGTCCCGTTATTAGCGCTGCCGTTAGCAATTATAGGGGAGCGAGGTACAGAGGGCGAGCGAGAACAGTCAGTGGAGAGTGAGGGGAGGCCAGAATGAGATTACTACGAATTACTGAAGCACGCTCTCACTCACACACACACACACACAAGCATGCAACAGTGGTGCAAGGCTAAACCAGGTTAACGCAGGAGACCCTTGAGTGAGTGAGTGAGCAATGCAACTGTGTGTGATGTAATTTTAAAAAGGTGACCTGTTCAAGCAAGGAACTAAAAACTATAAGTGTTTCAAAGCTACCAGTGCTAGGCGTTCAATCAGCATGTAAGCTAACAAGGCTTACAGTTTCTGCTTATTTGGGGAAACAAGTGTATTCATTGGAGGTACCAACACATTATAATGCAACAATACCATTAAATAAATTATATATATGGTATGGTATGATATGGTAAATAAATGGTAACATAAAAACGGAGTTTTCGCTTCTCCAGTTATGACTGATGTAAATCCCAGCTCTCCTCCTATAGGTCAGTTTTGTAGGCCAACCCGCACAGGCATTCCCTGGTTGCCATTTCGACAGTAGGACAGACCACTGGGGTGATCAATATGATCAATGCATGGCCTGGTGCAGCACAGGCGTTCATCCTAAACATGAGAGGCTGTACCCATGGTGGATCCCAGGGCCCACCTCAGAGGTTCCCAGCCTCTTGGTCAGGGCCCCATTTGGGGTCACCTGATTTGCAAATGGGGTTGCTGGAATAAAATCATAAAATATACTTTAATGATAGATTGCTGAAGATATAAATATTTTAAAGAGGGTCTCATAAAAGGTCCTTTATAAAACAGATTGCCTAATGATTCGTAGCCATTAGCAATCTACTAGTTATCACACATATACACACACACACACACACACACACACACACACACACACACACACACACACACACACACACACACACACACACACACACACACACACACACACACACACACACACACACACACACACACACACACACACACACACCTTCCAGACTTCGATCTCTCGGAGTGAACTGAATAATGAACGTCTCTGGTCTCCACCACTCCCTGATAAACAGACAGGACTCATGCAGAAGCCATTAAAGCATTATCATTTCCGATTTTTTAGATGTATTGTAGATGCAAAATGTTCAGATATGAGCAGGGTAGGATAATGTGGTAGCTAGGGTGACTCACAGCAACTCTAGGGTGTCTTGAAATGGATGGATAGACCCACCCATTACCACATGGGTTACCGTGACAACTGGAGGATTTACTTTCTCTACAGACATGCAGTGGGGAAAATGTCATGCGTGTAAATGTGCATGTGCACACAAACATAAAGTTAGCCCAACCCATCTGAAAAGGGTAAAAGACAAATATTTGATATGAATTGAAATAATAGATTCAATAGGTCAATGTCGATAATGTTAATGATTTAGTGCAACCATGGTAACTCATCATATTTCATCCCCACAGAGACGGAGAGAGAAGCTTGAACAAGCTAGTTTCAAGCTAGTTTCCCTCATGTGTTAACAAGTAGAACTAGTGGACTGACGTGGGATGAGCCAGAGTGTATTCCCTATAGAGGCTATGGTACTTCAGTCCTCTGCCCGTAGTGCCTCACAGCCGCATTTCTATCCTCCATGGAATAGCCCTCCCTCTCATATGCTACTGCTTTTATACAATGGTACTATGCCAGGGGCCATTTAATACAGCCTACATTTGTTTCCCCCTACACAATCAAGAAATATAGTTCCCTGATTGTTTGCTGCCGCTAAGCAACTCTATACCAGGATACAATTTGATTCTTCCATTTTGCCAGTTGAAGAATGACAGTTCAATAGTACGTTCCAAGAACAACACAATGTTCCACTGGAACGTAAACATAGCAGGGTGAGACTTTCACAGGTGAAATACGTGTTTGTATATCGTGAATATTGCATTATGGGATATTTAATACTCAGTTTTCCATTTGAAAGATTCAACACTGGTAACACAACCCCTGGCCAGCCTCGTCTCCTGTTCCATCTCCTACACAGATAAGTAACATATTCTTGTGTCCCCTTCTCCCTTTTCTCACCCTCTCACTCTTGCTATTAAAAAATGTCTTCAACAGATATCATAATATTATTATGACAGATGCAATACCAGACGATACACACGTTAAAATTATATATTTCCTTGTGGTAATAACAGTGTTGAAACAGACCGAGTACGTCAGAGCCAGGGTGTTGCAGTGGGGCACAGGATGGTTGCGGGGGCAGCATGCTAGCACCATGCTAGCAGCCTAGCTAGCGCGTGAAAACCCCACACGCACCCCACTGGGACTCCATCTGTGGTCATTTGCCTTCCCTCCACTGCTCACTCGCACGTGGGCAGCCACCGGAGGAGGGGGGGTTCGCCACTTGGAAAAACATCCCATAATAGTCTACAAACACCACCTGGGTTGTGTGAGTTAGGGGAAGGGGCAGGATAGTCTAGGCTGGCTCACAGATGAACAGTTCTGGGTTTGAACCACAATGTCCCCAGTCTGCCTGTAGACATCCTATGAAGCAAGGTGCCCTCTGACCTCTACCTGCTCCTTAATGACATGTCTCTACTATCTAACCCCTACCTGCTCCTTAATGACCTGTCTTTGTACTGTCTAACACCTACCTGCTCCTTAATGACCTGTCCCTGTTCTGTTTAACCCCTACCTGCTCCTTAATGACCTGTCTCTGTACTGTCTAACAACTACATCTGCTACTTAATGACCTGTGTCTGTACTGCCTAACCCGCTCCTTAATGAGGTTTATCTAAAAAGAAACTGTAAGCCTCCTACTAAATTACTCCCTGGTCAATGTTATGGACCTCAAGTCCAAACAGGGACTAGATACAGAGAGCAGAACACCTGGAGTGGGCGTGGCCTGAGGGGGTGCATACCTGGCCAGGTACCTATGTTACCTCCTTCACTGCAGTTTACTGAACGGACGTCCATAGATCTGGGATCATTGCGTGTGAGAGTGTGAGTGTGTGTGTTCTTATCTGTGACAGCATGGTTATTTATAACTATGGTAATTCTTCCTCCATGAGCCATATATCTCAGCTACAGGCTTCCCACTGGATCTCTATCTGCAGGCGAATATGCAAATATACCTATACTGTGAAACTGGATGAGGATTCTACAGCCCTGATAACGGTTCCCTGTTTTGCACGTGGATTGAAACATGTGCTCTTCTGCCATCCAACTGCTATGTTTGTGTGTCTTCAGCGTTTGGGGTTGCAATATTGTTTGCGGAACTGCTGAATTTAGGTCATGTCATTGATTGGGGCAATTTACATTGGATCGTATGTATATCAAACTGTGGTTGCCCTGCAGAAATCCTTTCTCGGTTCGTGGGCAACTGTAGATTGTCATGCACTGCAGTTTTACGGACGCATGTTTGAGCCTTTAGCGCTAGATCTCAGATGGGAAAGTATAGGGTTGGGAGGGTTGGCTAGGTTTTAAAGCACTACAGCCAGACATTGATACACAGCTCCAGCATTCAGCTCAAACAGCGTTCCTAATCGAGCGTGAACTCAGGTATCTAACCCGGGCCGCAGTGTAGGCCGTGTTCCAGCGTGCCTCGAGAGATGCCTGTAAACATGCAGCAACACGCCGTAGAAAGGTAAAGCAAGGAACCAGCTATGGCAAGACTTCCCTGGGCAAGGGGCACAATAAACAAGACCTCCATCCATGAACATCTCGTGTATGTACTACACGATCTTACAACAGAACTCTGCCAAACAAATCTCGTCAGATACGCCTCGATGGTCTCTCTGACCTCATTATTTCCCCTCATGCGCTGGTTAGAAACGTCGGAGGAACTCAGGGAACGCCAGTCCAGACTGGTTGTGGGAAGTGGGAACCAAGCAACCCACAACTGTGGACTCTTTTGGACTCGACGAAAGACAGTGTTAGGGTGTGAGATGGATAAACAGGGCAACATTTGTACTTTTTTGTCCACCAGCCAAATGGCTAGTGAATGTTGAAATTTTACCAGCCCCTCAATATAGACTACCGTTGTAATATTTTATTTTTTTTATCTACCAGCAACTTGTATAATTTTGCTGGTGGCTGGTCAACCTGTGGTTGAACCAAATATAATCTTAAAGGAGGTAGACTCATAGTATAGTACCATTACAGTGTAAGTTCAACAAGTATGACTACAGACTGTGTGCTGTATGAGAAGGAGCTTTGTATTATATTAGGCTCTTAAAATCCTCAAAAGATTAGCGGTTGTCAAAAGGTATAGGTTCACAGTATGTCTTCCATCATGGTCCACAAATACATAACTGGAGCTATTGGCTGATGTTATCAGAACGTTAGCAGCCTTCACATACTTCTGCACAAAGAAACAACACTACAAGATGGAATTAAACCAAATGAGTAGGCATGTCTGGTGTTAATCTGGCCTTGAAGACGTTTATGCAACAGAACAGACAACGCAGATCTGGCAAGGTTCACATCAGGTCTATGTCTGCTGTTGTCTACCTGAAAGAAGTTAAACTAAAATAGGGACTAGGTTTACACAGCGCTTCCATTTCCTCTAGCACGACTCAATATGCCTCAAATATGGTTCAAGAGAGAGATATAGATATAGTCAATAACCCATATTAACCAATCCACCCTATATATTAACCCATCCACACTATACATGAACCATTTACACTATGTTCACTCAATCACCCTATAGTTCCCTTATATTCACCGGTAAATTAAAATTCACCCTTTATATTATAACCCACCCACCCTATATTGAACCCATTCCCTCGTACATTCACCCACAGTTATGTCATTTAAGAAACAAACTGCTAGTAGTTACGAGGTCTAGCTCAAAGACTGGTCCTCTACACGCGACTGCCACTGTCCTTGGGCAACAATACAATTCTAGGTGCGGTAAGAATATAGACATTTGCCATAGCGACGGGCATGTTGCCCAATTGGTTGATGAGTTCATCATCACGGTAGACTTTGATTCTCCTAAGCATCCATAAAACCATAAAGCCGACAAGCCAAGACAATATGCCTACAGTGTTGCTGAGAGAGATAGGAGTGAAACTCTCTTTTTATTAGAAAGGCCAACTCAAAAGGACATCCCATTATACACACAATCGCTACACGGGATATATTAGGATTACTGATTGAGATGTTTTAACTGCTAGGAAAACTAAACATATATGACTAAACAGACCAATGATAACACAGTAATCCTCCCACCTTACCTTCGCCTAAACTGAGGGGTTGGAACAGAAGCCAGCCACACATAGACACACATGCATCTACAGCTAAATAATACACGTCACCAATAAGCGGTACAATTAAAGAATATATACATGTATAAAAGGTTTATTACCACGTATCAATGCTCATGGCTCATAACCCTAACACAAACATAAGAGGCAAAGCCGCTTGAAGACGACACCCCCCAAACCTGGTATTCTAGAGACATGCTACACTTCCTGGTTTCAGATCCCCCCCCCCCCTGAACCCTCAGAGCGTTTAAATAAGTACTCTGCAGGGCAAGGTTGATGGAGAGGTCGAAGTTCACCATTCTTTAATTTCCACCATTTGTTCCTCAGAGACAACATGGCCGACAGCCAGTTATAAGTGCTGTGCCAACCATTTGGGTGACACTGCAGAGGTGAAGGCCATTTCATCTGCAGAGTGCCTGCTGAACAACCCCCTCCCAAACACATCACCACTGTACAAGCCGTACCGGGTCAGTTAACAGAAAGACACAATAAATAGTTATAATACCGCTACAGCAAGAGACCCAATGGTTCATTTCCTTGACGTCATGCAATCTGATTTCACTATGGTAATCGCGGGTTGCGAAAACATTGTGTGTTACAGGCTACAGAGAAGTTATAACTTCCCTATTCTTAAGACAAATGTTGCAAGGGTACAGTTAATAATAGCAAGAAAATGACAACGTTTGATCTGGGTTCAACATAAACAGATCGGATGGATTACCGCTGTGTCAACCTTATGGAGCAAAAGCGTGCACCAGGTCACTCACACTTTGAGCAAAGCACGCCTTCCTCTTTTTGGAGAACAGACAAGTTGTTGAGAAAGGGATTTGTTCCTACACAATTGAGTTCCTTAAATAATAGAGGCTTATGTAGATTAAGTCATGTCAGTTGTATTAGTATACAGCACTTCATCACAGTCAGTCGCAAAAGGCTTCACATGCCCCACATACAACACCCTAAGCTATCTAAAAAAAACTCCGATCCCAGAGGGGAGAAACCTTGAGAAAAAACACAGAAGAGGGGTCCAGCAAGTAGATTATGTTTAGAGTCAGCACTGAAAATATTAAATAATCATAATACATCAGTAGTAAATAAATTTGAAACATGAATTATTCAACATCCACCAGGACACCGACCTCAAATGCCTCGAGGCTCTCCTCCAGAGGTCAGGTCAGGTCCCGTATGACCATACGGGACCAGCACAGCAGCACAGGACTAAACTAGCTCCTCTCCTACCCCAAACAGGGTCGCTGGGATGAGCTGGTCTGAACCGTAATGGTCCACTTAGTAATATAATCCTGTCCTTCGTGATGGCTTCCGGCGAGCGAGTGGTCATAGTGTCAGTCGGGCACATGGCACATTGAAAATAACTTTGTTGAGTTGGATGGGCGTGATCAGGTAGAGCTTGGATCCAGAATCACTCGTTCAAGGCAAAATGGGTCACACGCGCAGAAAGATGCGTCTTTTCAGACCTATTGCAGACACCCGCTTTGAGTCATATCTAATATATCCACGATGTAAGGTAAAAATTATTCTCCCCACTGATCGACTAGTTAGACATAATGAAGTCCTTAAATCTACAATACCAACGATTAAACTTGTAGTTACACGCTTTGATTTCGACGGACACGTTTTGTGGTTCATAGCGCATTGAGACTCTAGAAAAACCACACACACACACTCTTCTACAATGAACACAGATGAATGACAACTGATTTAAAGTTGAGTTCTGGCGGTTTTTTATCACATCGAGAAGATCAAAATGAGGTGTTTTTCTTACCCTGATGCTCGCAGACAACGAGAGGATTCGACTCGATGGCTCAAGAAAAAGCGATTTGCTGCTTTAGTGTAGTTCGCTCGGTTCCAAGTTCCGAACGTACCAATCGCTACTGCCAACCGAGCCGCTGATTGGTTGTTAACGGAGAGAGGCAGCGCCCACTGTGCTATCGAATTAGTGAATGGTTGGTGAAGGAGCGAGGTCCCGCCTACCGTACGTTCGGATCGTGGGATGGAATATTTCCGGGTAAGCTCGTCGGCGTCACGTGTCCGTTCCACACCGGGGGTCCCGACTCCTCCCACTTTGTGTTCGGATATTTCATTCAAAACGTTTGAAAACACAACCTCCTTTTCTTTATACACATACACGGTGTCACTCTATTCACCTGCCTGGTAGAGGCCTACCGCAACACAGCTTGAAATATTTCCTCTGATATATATAATTAAAATGATTATTTCCTTTATAGTATTATATTTTTAAATTAGTAGCATTTCCTTGAATTTCGAAAAACGTCGGCTATAAATAGGCCTATAAATAAATATATTTTATTATTACCCAGAAACAGTTCATATGAACAGAAGAAATACATAATAATAAAAAAGTGTTACTAAAAAGCAGTACTATAGGCCTTACATTTTAAATAGTTCCATTGTACAAATTGTTGCTATAGTCTTTAGTAATTATTGATTCGATTTGGTTCAATAGTAGACGTATACGAATAAAAGAGAAACACTACACCTGATTTTAATTGGCTTTAATTGTCAGGTGCGGTTAATTCTCCACGTATAAAAACAGTAATCAACCAAACCAGAAGCCCACCAGCAAGGTAGTCATAGGTGAGACATTGGTACTCGATTCCAAACGGAAGTCTACTGCTCCTTTACGAAGAAAACCTACAACATGGCTAAAGAGAAGACTCACATTAACGTCGTCATTATCGGCCATGTGGACAGCGGCAAGTCCACCACCACCGGCCACCTGGTCTACAAATGCGGGGGCATCGACCCCAGAAAGATCGAGAAGTTCGAGAAAACTGCTGCTCAGGTGAGTTTCGTACTTGTACAATCATGTACCTTTTTAAACTTTTCTTAAACGGTATACGTTAAAAAAAAAAAAACGTTAAATTAAAACGTTAATTTCGTGGCACCCAGATGGGCAAGAGCTCCTTCAAGTACGCCTGGGTGCTGGACAAGCTGAAGGCCGAGCGGGAACGGGGTATCACCATCGACATCTCTCTGCTTAAGTTCAACACCCAGAAGTACAGCATCACCATCATCGACGCCCCGGGCCACCGGGACTTCATCAAGAACATGATCACCGGCACGTCGCAGGTGTGTTGGGAGGAGGATGCTCTCCGATCTCGATCGAAATCATGTAGTTTGTTTAGACCTGCACTATTAACCTTTTCTACTGCAGCTATTGACTTCATTAAAAGTGTCTTGACTTTAAAGTTTCAAGGCTAAAACTCACCCATCAATGAGTCAATCAATCCAGTGTTCTCCGTAGAGGTCTCCCCCTCCCCCCTACACCTATAACTGTAGCAACAACTCGAGTCACTAGAGGCTAATGGCAAACTTTTATAGTGCAGGTTTAAATGTTTCATTCAACACATATTTGTTCCCCCTTGTCTTTCCCAGGCTGACGTAGCTCTCCTCATGGTCTCCGCAGCTAAAGGAGAGTTTGAGGCTGGCGTCTCTCGGAGCGGGCAGACCCGGGAACATGCCCTGTTGGCCTACACCCTCGGCGTGAAGCAGATGATCGTGTGTGTGAACAAGATGGACCTGACCGAGCCGCCGTACTGCCAGAAGCGGTACGACGAGGTGGTTCGCGGGGTGAACATCTTCCTGAAGAAAATTGGCTACGACACCTCCGCTGTGCCCTTCGTACCGCTCTCAGGCTGGACGGGCGAGAACATGATAACCCCCACGCAGAAGGTACTGTCGTAATGTAACTTTCTAAAGTGACTGATCAGTGTTGAGCTGTGTGTGACGGTGGTAACGGTCTGGGCCCAGATGTCATGGTTCCAGGGCTGGAAGGTGAAGCGCAGGGAGGGTCATTCTAGCGGCAGAACCCTCCTGGAGGTGCTGGACTCCATCCAGCCGCCCGTCCGCACCATCAACAAGCCGCTCCGTCTCCCCCTGCAGGACGTCTACAAAATCGGAGGTCAGTATATTCGATCCCATGACATCCTTATCAATTATATTTAACCATTTCTTGCAATAGCAACCATATTCCAGCAGGCATTTCTGGTAGCTGCAGGGATTTTTGGGCCATTACATTTGGTTGTTTAGTATAAATCTATTTCAAATGAGTCTGGGACTCTTTCAATCAAATGGCTAAAAATAGTGGCAGGTTCCTTGGTAACTATAGCACTTGTAGTCTTAACAACAGTTTCTCTTCTTTTATTTTCAGGCATCGGCACGGTCCCGGTGGGCAAGGTGGAGACGGGGGTGCTGAAGCCTGGCATGATGCTGGTGTTCTCCCCGGCCAAGCTGACGGCGGAGGTGAAGTCCATCGAGATGCACCACCAGGGCCTACAGACGGCGCTGCCGGGACACAACGTGGGCTTCAACATCAAGAACGTCTCTGTTAAGAACCTGCGACGAGGAGACGTGGCGGGAAATGCCCAACAGGACCCGCCCACCGACGTGGACAGCTTCATCGCTCAGGTCGGTCTCATGTGGGGTCACGTGATCATCTCCACAATGGAGAAACAAAAGTACTCTGCTGTTTACTTTGTTTGAAAGGCAATTGGTTAAATGTTTCCTTTGCAGGGTAGGGATGAGCGAGCCTTGTGAGATCAGGATGGTCTCACAAGTTTCTCATAGCTGGGTGGTCTCAACGCTAGGGATGAGTTACATTGGGGGTAACTAGCTGTTTCTTAAACTCCAATATGTATGGAAGACTAATGCATCAAGCTTTAAATGGCATTACCATGCCCCTACTTTCATATTGAAAAAGGGGTTCCCCCAGGTTGTAACCACCTGTGCTCCTGCTCCAGGTGATCGTGCTGAACCACCCAGGCAAGATAAAGATGGGGTACTCCCCGGTGCTTGACTGCCACACCACCCACGTCACCTGCCGCTTCCAGGAGCTGAAGGAGAAGCTGGACCGGCGCAGTGGGCAGAAGGTCCAGGACCTGCCCCAGACCCTGGTGTCCGGGGACGCAGCCACCATCAAACTGGTCCCCAAGAAGCCCCTCTGTGTGGAGAGCTTCTTCTCCTACCCCTCACTGGGTGAGTCACTCTGGCTCCACGAGCTCCCCTTCAACTAGTGGTCTCGTCTACTAGTTGAGCTTGCCTCGTTAAATCAATCAGGTCTCTTCAATGCTTACTGATGCCTACTTGCAGTTGTTTCAGGAAATGGACAATCTAGCTTTCCTGGGTATCTCTAGTCATTTTTCCACCTATGACTGGAAAGTCTATGGAACTTTATTATTTTTGGAAGAAATTTGTTGGGACTACCCAACATCTCTTCAGTATTTGTGGCTGGAGTGATTTCAGTCGTTTGTGCTTGAGTCTTAAAGTCTTTATATTTTGTTGTCCAACAGGACGCTTCGCTGCCAGAGACCTGAAGCAGACGGTTGCCGTCGGAGTAATCAAGTCCATTGAAAAAGCCGGCTCATCGAAATCGCCCCAGAAAAGCCAAGCGTCTAAATAAGCTTTTAGTTTGTTTACCAGTACTCTGGTATGATGGCTTCAGTTGATATATCATTTTTTTTTATAAGTGAATTTTGTGTTACAACACAAATGGTAATTTATGTTCTCTTAAAACATTGTTTTTAATGTTTGCGTTCCCAAGACTAGGCACTGGATGGCATTTATTTTGTAATGGAAAACTGAAAGTTGAATAAACAAATGCTGAGAATTACCTTGTGTTGTCAAATATTATCCAATGTATAACCTCACCTTGCACTTTAGAGTTAAAGGAAATCTAAACCCACATTATAGCATGTAGAGTGGATTACATGATGGATGGGTTGATCCAGGTCGACCAAAACATGATGTAAATGTGGATTCGCATTACCCTGTTGGTTAAACCTGTGTGGCGTTTGGAGTTGCCAAGTAAACGTCGGACTACTTTTGACACAAAGTAGTCCGTACATTGACTAGAACAGCTGATTCTGTATTAAGAGTAACGGCTGTATGCCAACAGGACTAAATGTGTCTTGAAAGAAGAAACCAGATGCACTTGGGTACAGCACTTTAATTATTTGAAATGGCTGTGTACATCAGAACTGCACAGGGCCATGTCATACCAGGTCTACTAAACATCTAGTGGTGGTAGGACCAGGTATCAATACGAGGGGGGAAAAATGGTTGGACACATTACCAACGCTTCATGAGAATCTGATGCCCATGATGGATGTCACCCATCGTGAAGACTGGTAGAACTACAGTAGCTGTTTGAAGGCTGCTAACTGGATATTGCTGAAGTGTCCCACATGATTATTGCAGGACTCTTCCTTGCACTAGTGGTAAGAGTGTGTAATCACTTGTAGATGTGGGCCAAGTTAACTTCATATGGGTTGAAATAACTGGTACCACAAGCCTGGGTGTATAAACAGTAGCAGCAGGTACCTACACTGACTGTAAAACATGTACACACAAAGCAGGCTGGACAAGGGAGGACATTTAATCTGAAAGTGGGTTCACGTGACCTATTCCAGTTCCTGTTCAAGAAGAGAAGTGGTTGATTTAACTGGTCGGTAGAACTTAATATGAATAAAACTAGCACTCCTCTGCCCATACAGGCAGAGGGCGATGTTAACGTGTACACGTTTTGTACAATAAAACATGTATGTACACTCAAACACACAAATATATATATATTTACATACATATATACACGGTAACAGCATAAACGTAGACTTCAGGTAAGTGCTAAGGGTTTGAGAGTGGCCTGGTAGGGGCCATGCTATAGAGTTATAATACTGGTAGAGAAAAGAAAACACATGCATTCTTTATACAGCCCCGGACACTGCTGGGGAGGGAGGGGTGCTAACTATTCACAACACCCCAGGGTGCCCCTCTCTGTGCCTCTTGCTTGGGGCTCACAGAGAGGGGTAATGGTGGTCAGTCACTCAGGATGTGGACGAAGGACATCGGGAACACGCCCTTCCTGTCCGGGTAACCCTCGATGTGCCCGATCTGCAGGAGAAGAGCAAGAGTAAATATATGCCGCACTGCGTTTCATAGCCACTTCCTGTGTTCTGGTGAAGCTCTTTTTCACTTGAATATACGTGTGTTGGACGTGGAACTACTTAGAACCGTATTGTTGCTGTTCTACCTGACATATCTGCACAGCAACATGTTGATCTGTGTTCCTGTGGTAAAAACACTGCCGACTAGGGTATGCCATCAGGTACAATAGAAAGTAGACCACAACAGCCATCTCACCAGACTCATCAGACTATAGATCAGATATTAGCACATTTTAGGACACCTACAGGAAATATTCAGACCAGTTTTTCCAAACTGTGACTAAACCAAGGCCATTTCAGGACGGGGTTCCTCGGACACTCAACCAGCTGTCGTCATGGTAACAGGCGAGTACTCACCCACCACTCCTGGTCCTCCTCTCCCGTGACAATGATGACCTCTCCCTCCACGAAGGTCAACTCGTCGTCGTTATCCGCCTGGCAGTCGTAGATGGTCTTCACCCGGCGCCCTTTACTCTTCCCCTGGAAACACATAAGCAGACAATTTAGAAGAAGAAGATGAACCTTCTTCATCTGTCTTGCACAACTACAAGTACTATACAAATAAACCATCACTAGCAGCCCTAGGAGCATTTTTGCATCACTAGCAGCACTAGGAGTATTTGACTATCACTAGCATTACTGGGAGCATTTGACCATCACTAGCAACTCTTGGAGCATTTGACCCATCACTAGCAGCACTATAAGCAGTAGGCAGCCGCAGTGCAACGCCCGGAGACCAACTCCAGGTCTTCTGCCTAGGGCCTTGGTCAAGGGCAATGGCTTATGGTGACCGTGCCTTGGATTAACCTTTTGCTCCATGAAGACAAAACACGTTCATTGTGTGATGATGGAATGTGAAAATGTTAGAATACAAATTAAACTAAAGCGATACAACTAGTAAATGGTCTAATTGCCAAAGCAACACAACCCACATTCTCTTAGCCGTCTTCAAACCGACTTTGTGAGGATGTGTTTGTGATTGACAGAGAAAGGCGTGTGTGCTTACCGTGTTGATCTTCCTGGGCAGAGGAACGGGCGTCTCGGCACTTCCTGCCGGGCTCCCATTGGTCTCCTCACTGGACTGCTGGGAAGACAGGCTGACCACATCTGCATGCTGATTGGGTGACGGAGGGTCCTGGGGTTGGAGTTGGGATTGTGGAGAAGGTTGTGGTGAAGGTTGGGGGGAAGGTTGTGGTGAAGGCTGTGGTTGAGATGGAGGTTGAATTTGGGGTTGGATTTGAGGCTGAGTTTGGGGTTGATGTTGGGGTTGAAATGGAGGTTGAGATGGCATATGAGGCTGAGACGGAGGTTGAGCTAGAGGCTGTGATAGAGGCTGAGATGAAGGTTGAGACGGAGGCTGAGACAGAGGTTGAGATGGAGGCTGAGATGGAGACTGAGACGGAGGTTGAAATGGAGGCTGAGATGGAGAATGAGACGGAGGCTGAGATGGAGGTTGAGATGGAGGTAGAGGCTTTGGAGTGGGTTCCCCGGGTGGGGGTCGTGTTCCAGGCTCAGCTGTTCCAGGTTTAGGGGGCAGATCCTTCAACTGGGGCTTCCGGGGGAGGTCAGAGAGCTGCGGCTTGGGAGGCAGGTCAGACAGCTGCGGCTTGGGGGGCAGTTCTCCAGGTTTGGGGGGCAGGTCAGAGGGCTGGGGCTTGGGGGGCAGGTCTCCGGGATGAGGCCTCTCTGGGGCAACAGTCTTCTGGGGGGTTTCAGCTCCTGGTGGGGACTTCAGGAAGACCTCTGGAGGCAGGCTAGGCTTGTCCATTGACGGATGGTGGATGGTGTCTATCTTCCTCAGTGCCACTTGTGGAAAGACAAACACAAAGCAAGCCTTACTTTGAGTGGTTTAATCTGGAAACATGTCCTGCAACATCTCAATATCATTGCCGCTTCTTGTCAATGTGTGCTTTGATTGACAGCTAGAAATAAATATTTCAGTGTGAGCTACTTCATGACAGTGGTGGAGAGTGAGACAAGAAGCTGCAGTACCTTTCTGAGGTAGTTTAGGGAGAACTCTTGGTCCAAGAGTAGACTTGGTGTTGCTTGCAGTGGAGCTGGAGGAACATGAACATAATAATCAATACATGAACTGATAACCAATGGGAGAAAGAAGCAACTGCCTTCTCTTCAGTTGGAGGATCATCAAGAACACATTAACTGAAAATCATTAATGCATTAAGGAGACGCTGATTGTGGAGATTGGAGTTTAAATTTAGAACTTTTCGGCTGGGAGTAACCTTAGCGACTAATCTGCTGCACAGAGAAACATCAAAATCTAAAACTAAATTTAAGGAACAGCACCATCTCTGGTCACAAACGTGCTACTGCAATGGCATTTCGGCTAATGTATGTTACCATACCATAGCAAGTTAAATCGATTGGCACTTATTTGGATTGAAGGTCATTGTAATGACCATGACCATGTTCTACCAGAGATCGAATTATGCCCTGTAGTTTGAAGTATTTGGGTACCCCCTCTTATAGTTTGGTCATAAGGCCCAGATACATAGATGAACCACTTTGAAGCAAGATTTGCTGAGATTGTGAGGGATTATGCACATTTATATGACCGCTCAAGCAGTGACTAGGAGAAGATAGAAAACCTTTGGGGTCAATAAACAAGAAGCCCACAAATCACAGTGACTTTATTGTACCCTTTCGAAATTGCCATGTTTGACAGCAGTTAGACAGCCTATGCAAACACGCCAATTTCGTAATTTTGCAAGTATATTGGGGCCTTTGTAGTTCCATGAGGTCTTTAGATACCTTTGCGGCTGTGAAATTCCTTCAAACTTGTTGGAGATGGGAGACATCTTGTTCATCGGCGGAGGGGTTGAGTCACTTCCTGTGATATTGACATGGGCAACCAATTACTAATTTGCTTTCCGTTGCCATGACATAACAAAACACCCCAAAAAAGAAATGCTTATTTGATATGAATGCATGAATTAAAAAATATATATGTATGGCCTCCAAGGAAATCCTTGTTTTATCAAAACAAAATGAGTTGATACAATACAAAGTCTGGCTGAGTTTTCTAAAATATGGTTTTCTATTTCAATTTAGACCACAGGTTGCTGCTGTTGTTGTTTCTTCCCCATGGAAGGGCGGTGTGAAGGGGGGGGGGGGGGTGTGGACGTCTCACCCCCAGCGAGGGCACCCCTGCTGTGGGAGCCGTGGGACAGGGAGCTGGGTGGGTCGGACAGGGTGCGCTTGTGTCCGGGGGGAGGGGGCGGAGGCCTCTTCTTAGACAGGGTGGCGCTGGCCCCTGGGGTGAAGGGTGTGGTGGAGGGGGTGCCAGATGAGGTGAGAGCTGCAGGAGCAACACGCATGCACACAAACACAAATACACACACACATACACAGACACACAGACACAAGCAGATACCGACACACACACACACACATACGCAAATATACAAATACAGACAAACACACGGACACACAGATACACAAACACACACAGATACACACACACACACACAAGCACACCAGATGATGACAATGCTGATGATAGAGGGGCCGATTGACAGCTGTCAGTCTTCGCTGTTACCATGGTTACCGAACAAACGATATCAACAGGATTAGGTCGAGTGAATGGCGATGTAGAGCTGGGAGATGGATAGTGGATAGTTATAGTGTTAGTGATCATGTTAGTGAGTGATAGTGTTAGTGAAGTGATAGTGATAGAGCTATTGTTAGTGATAGTGCTCGTGAGGTATAGTGTATAGTGTTAGTGATAGTGCTGGTGATAGGGATGGTGATGGTGATAAAGATAGTGATGGTGATAGTGACTGTGATTGTGAGTGATGTGATAGTGATAGTGATAGTAGTGGGCCCTTTGAGGAGCAGGAACAACAGACAGGGCGGGAGGACATGGAAGGCGTGTTTGGACAACAGAGACAGGAGTAGAAACAACACTCCCCAGGCCATCCATATCAGCCAGGAATGTGTGTGTGTGTGTGTGTGTGTGTGTGTGTGTGTGTGTGTGTGTGTGTGTGTGTGTGTGTGTGTGTGTGTGTGTGTGTGTGTGTGTGTGTGACAGAAACACACACAACCCTGGAGAAGGAGTGTGGGCTACTGCGTGTTTGTGGCAGGTAGGGATGGGCCTGGTTTAGCCTGGGTTATATCCTGAAGGGTGTTAGTTCTAGTCTACAGTGAAGTCTAGTAAGAGGAGCTAATAGAGAACTCAGCCATGATAGAACTTAACTGCTCAGAGATAGTGGGCCACGACTCATGTTTTACAACAAGCAACCAATCAGCCGTGGACAGAGTTCCAGGTTTAGGAAGTACATCCCTGCCATGTATTGGTACCAACCCTTAAGCACTGAGCACAGTTAAACTCATTCATTTGTTCTGTGTCAATCCCCAAGCTCATATGGTTGATTTAAAATCCAGGGCTGGATTTTTACTTTGTGAACCTGGAAGTTCCATCTCCGCTAACAAGAGCTGGAGTCTTTGCCAAACTTTTAACTTGTTTAAGAGAAGAGACATCGATCACGTCTCTGAGCAGCAGAGAAAGAAACCAGATAAAGGTAACTGCTATGAGGCTTTAAGAAGAGGAGGGGAGGGCAGAAAGTAAAAGCAGGATATTCACTGATGTACGGTCGAGAGCCAGCCAGAGTGGCGTAGTGCGAGTGAGAGCCAAGGAAAGCCAAGTGTGGAGCTGAATAAGAGAAAGGAAGAAAGAAGGAAAGGAGGGAAAAGAAAAGAGTGAGATGAGCAGGAGTGTGGGAGAAAATCGATGTCACTATTTAAAACAGCAACTCCCACACTAGAAGCACAAGATGAGATTTAGTCAGCAGGAAAAACCCAGGGGAGAGATGGCCGAAGCTCTCTG